>CAXAOA010000146.1:80000-140090 GCA_963970395.1 Ephialtes manifestator
TTTATAGGAACACACGGTATGACGATCGACAAACGAATACTTGATAAACTTCACAGTAAACGTGACAAAAGAGAGTTTTGACAGGACTTTGACTGCGAGCAGACGTGCGAACAAAAGCGTTAAAGATAAATAGAACCCTTTGTAATTAATAATATCCGCCCCACAAACAAATATCCGCTTTAGTCGTTCGCTCGGTCGTAACAATATGTATATATATATATATATATATATATATATATATATATATATATATATATATATATATATTGTGACGTGATTTTTTACCACGCCACCTGCACAAAGTATAAACGGCGAGGAGTGTCGGATTTACGACACTTGTGTCGGTACACGTTCGCTTTGTCGCGATTGGTTCAACACCGGAAGTCGCTCTCTATCTCGTTCTCTTCACTATTTGCATTATAGCTACCTTAATCTCGGATTTAGCAGCGTTTTATTAGTTAATTAATTATTATTAGTTTATTTTCGTATTCTTTCTCGACCATATTGTTTCCTTATCATCGGAGTCTTGCCCCATCAGCCAACTACCACCGAGGGACTGACACTCCGCCTACGAACCGCTACTTAACGCCCACGCACTCTACGCTCGCGCATGTCGTTATTTATCGTCCACTACACCGTTTCCATTGGCTCTCTACATCGAGGGACTTCGAATATTTTGGATTTTTGGATTTTTGGATATGGGTATTTATTGTTCTCGAAACTCCAGTTTTGGATTTATGGACCCTGCTTGTCAGAGTCGCAGGCGGACACCGAACACCTGTGTCCGTGGATTATGGATGCCAAGGGAGCGCGCTGGAAAATGGGCCAAGATATTACCGTGCCACCCGCCTCTCCCACGACTTCCCAGCCTGACTCTGGACCATCCCCTGGAGTTCGGACTGTCGCGGTCCGGCCACCCCGGCGACCCACGAAGAAAGGGTCTAGGAGCAGCGGTGGAAGAGTTAATTGCAGTGTTGCACCTTTTATATTGTGGGTCCAATATCGCTGACGCATCGAGGCCTCGAGTTCCAGCGTGAGGGACTCCGCACTCTTCCAACGTGGCTACCGGATCCGAGGGGAAGACACCTGAGCTCCAGTATTAATTTGCTGCATGAAGAGATTGGAGGGAAACGAGAATAAATGCAACATACGCCCACACGACGCTCCAGGGTGCATGCCATTCAAATTGAATTCTGCGCCAATATGCGAGACTCGCAACGCACCCGCGGAGCCACGCATCATCAGCGAGGCCGCTAAACGACCGAGCGCGTGCGCCAGCGGTAGCCAGCAAGTGGGCGGAGTGGGGATAACATCGATCGACGGCATGCAACGATCATTTTTCTATGAGGACTGCCGTGTGAACCTGGAAGCGACGCGTTCGAGCGCGATCCTGTCACCACGTACCATCGACGCCTTCGAGACAACGGAGATTCCGGTAAGACTCAGCCCTCCCATCAATTCTTGTGAGTCGAGGACTTTTTGAGCGTTTGATTCGGCCTCGTGCGTAAGTTTTTGCTTAAGTTTTGATTTTATTGGTTCAAGTTATGCAGTATTTTGCGGTTCGCATGGAAGACGCGAATCTCGTCCACTCGGCCGCGTGCCGGGCATAAAGAGTTCTCGATAATTAATTGGCCGCTAAATTGTTTATATCTCAGTTTTTGCGTTATTAGCTTTGGATTTTGTTTCATGTAAAGTAATTAGTTGAGATATCTTTTCATTCCTTGCCTTCATTCGTTACGTTATTAGTTACCACTGCTACGCATTCTTTTCTTATACGCTACCTCTATTTTCTTTTAGTCGATTTAATTTATTTCAATTAACCCATTTGGTGAATTTTACAATTGCGGGGTACAAGTGAATATTTCAGTTTGGTGTGATCGAAATGCGTAGCTTCGTTAATATGTCGGCTTGCCGATGTTCCTCGCTCAAGGTCGCGAGGTCCGTCGGGGTGTTTACATCCCGCACGCATTGTTCGGATTTGCGTTGCTTCACGACCGAGATGACGACACCTTCGAGCATTCACAGAATTAGTAGAAGATTATATTTCTTTAAACCGAACGTATGACTGTGACCATCTTTACTTTTCGTGTGCTACCTATCGTGGATCCTGTGTTTTATTTTAATTTTGGACCTTTAGATTATTCATTGACTCGAGATTTATCTGTCGCTCCCTTCTTTCAGATGATTGACGGTCCCTCGTAAATGATAACTTTAATTCATTATATAATTTTGTTTCCCGGTTCAAAGTTACCTACTAGCGGTTGATTACCGGTATTAACCGGTATTTAATTTTGCGATTATATTACCTCCGATCCATCATCATTATTACTAGGATGTTATATTTCGCGATTGTCATAGTCAACATTGTTTGCTTACTTTGACAATTTCTACTACCTCCGATATTACCATTATTATTATTATAGTTACCTTTTGCGACTATCATAGTCTAACTTATTGCTTCTTTTATCATTCATATTACTTCCGATCTATTATCATCGGTACTCTTATCTTTGTAGTTCGCGATTACCATCGTCAAAATGATTTAATTTCTTTTGTAATTTATGCTACCTGTTGGAGAATCCGTCAGCTGACGGCTCTCTCCGAGGGCGCCCACGGCGCAGCAGCACCTCGCGGGCAGCGACAACGCGACGCTCGCTTGACTCGAGCGCGAGAGTCGCTGATTTGACTCGTGCTCTTGTCACCATGCGTGCTTACCGGCTTTTAGTCTTCTCTTCCGATTGGGACCGCACATACGTTACATTTGTATACAGCTCTCGGCTTCATCTCAAACAAAGTTTTGCTTAGTTAATTGTTCCGCTCACGAGTAATCAACGCTGCTCAATAACAACAGCTTGACTCGCTCAACTCATTGTGTTCTGCTCATCGTGCTCGACCGGCGATTAATATAATCGTCCGGGAAACTCGATCTCGTTGTGACCGCTCACCGCCATTACGTGCTGCTCATCGTTGTATTGTTATCGTGAATATAAGTGCATTATTCAACACATATTTTTGGGCCTCGAGAAACTTTATTTATAACACCTGTTCCACCATCCACGAACCCGCACATTGATTAACTCAACACTACCTCCGAATTATTATTATCATTATTTCTATATTTCGTCTCACTCCTTTTCCTTATTTTATATCGAGTCTCCGTTATTTTATTTATATCAAGTCATGTCCATCCCAAATTATAATCAAATTTGTGCCTCGACTACCATCGAATGCAGCCCGGGGAAAATTATAATAAACCAAACAGTTCCCCGAAATTATCATTTTTGTCACCTCACTTATTTCGACCAGCCCCTGTACCATATATCAGCTCGCGGAGCCTGAGTTAGTCGTGTGCTTGTGGCTTTTCACCGCATCCTCGCTCGACCACGCATAGAAATCTATCGTACCGACGACAATATAAGTCGAAGTGATTAGGCGGTATTTCGTTTTAGATTTTAAGGTGTCTTGTATTTTATATTGAGCATGGTTTCGAGTTGCGAGGTTGCCAGAGGCGGGGTTATGAGTCCCAGTAGGGAAATTCCTCACAATATATATAAAATAATTATTATATATTGTAACGTAAATTTCACCCAAGACGTTACCCTCTAAATTGCCCTCATTATTTTCCTTCCTTTATTTTTGTTCCGAAGAACTGGGCGCCAGGCGCTTTCGCGCCGGAAGGAAAATAACGTTCGAGTTTGGCAATTATCAGCCTGGCGAATCGTCAGCTTCAACACGTAGAGTGGGAGAGTAAGACCTCTGGGGAGTTCCAAAAAAAAACAACTATTTCCACCACAGATTTACGGGACTTACAATAACGAAACTTTATTCAAGAGATTATTGAATGGCTCTAAATCACAATCATAAGCTATTCTTGATTTTAAAAAAACAATGTACTCGCAAAAGAAAAATCTCTGTCTCGGGACCACAATTCGGCCTCGAAATCCGTTATAAATATTCCACTAAGTTCCCGAGAAATATTACGAAAGTCGCACGCACACACACTCTCACACCAAAAATAATTCGCAAGCGACGGGACGTCCGCGCATTTTTATCGTAGCCAAATAAACAATAATCCGACGCGGTAAATGACTCCTCGAATGAAATTATTACTCTTCAATATAATCGCGTAATACGGCTCGACGTATTATCCCTCGCGTACAACACCTCGACGTTATTAACGGGATCACGAAAAGACACACATACTAAACACATGCTTAACACTAAGACTTTTCCGGGACAACGGCTCAAGGGCGATTCGCACACACGTCTAAAATTACTGTAATCGCTATTCACGGAGACTCTAAGTTAATCAAGAATTTTACAACCAAAATGACTCGAAGCCGGTCGCGAAGAACTCCCACACGCGTGGACGAAAATTCGTTATCACTAAAACACGCGGGACCTGCCCAGAAACCGCAAGGGCACGCGAAATATTACCAAGATCTTCAACGATATTTTCTCCGCGCGGGGAAACGAACACGAACGGCACGACCACTATCTATTTTTCGTCAAATATTCACTCGCGATAAATAACTACTAAATTGAGGCAACATAATACTCCAGAAGATATAAAAGAGTGCAAAGAGCTCACCGGGACGAGAAGCGGGACAAAGTTACTCCTTGGACACTGTTCCTTAATAGAGTTTTTGGCCTTTCCTCGATATTACTATACTCTGCGACACGTCCTCCTCGCTCAGATGCCCTCGAAAAAGTCTCGAGTGATCGCGATCACTATTGCTCTCGGACTTCGCTCCCCACCCTTCGATATTCAAAATTGCCCTAATTGGGGGAAAGCGCAGAAACGCTCGCACGCATAATTAGCATAAGAATTATCGTTGCGCATCAAGGTTCGGCAGCTCGCTACGCTACCGGCCATGCGCTAGGCCCTTTTTAAGCGCGTAAGCTTGAATGTTGCGAAGACTGTCAATGATTTCCTCGACGTTTCAAAGCGTATGTCTTCCCCTCAGGCGTATGTTAGATGTTCCATCATTAGGTGGACGCTGTAGTTGTTGTATGGCGAGCAGTTCGCTCGCAGATACCTCGAGACGGCCAGAAGCGTGAATGAAATTGACGCTTCCCTATATTTCGACGCTTTCTCTCTCTCTCTCTCTCGTTGGTTAGCTCTCCGTCGTACATAAAAAAAATAATAACAACAAAAAATTAATTTAAAAAATATTTAAAACCCTATGCTGACCCTGCGAGATCGACCTTGAGTCGAAGAGCGAGGAGGACGATGCATTTTATTGTAACGTGCAATTTATCGGTGTTACAAACCCTGCCCTCCTTAAACACGGCCGCCCTCGGCCGGAAAACTCGTTACACCCTTCTGGTTTTTGATAAGGACTCGCGTCTAAGGTCGCGCCCTTCGCCTTCGACTCTCCCGTATCTCGCAGGCTCGTTAAAACCCATACACAAAAGAAAATAACATAAATAGTCAACAATGTACCGAAGCATCACCTGACGTCTTGCGTAGGCTTCCAGTCATCTTTACTCCTCGTATAGTCATCAGATCAAAAAAAAATATATATATATATAAAAAACAAGTCTGCGTAACGTCTTTGGAATCTCCCTTGTGGCCTCCCCTATATTTTCGGAACACGGACCTGTAACCGTTTTCTTGCGAGTATCTCTGCATCCAAGCGGGACAAACCAGGATCGCATGCACAATAAAGTAGACAATTCTTAGAGAGAGAACAAAACTTTTATTTGCCTACATTTCCGAAGAAATCACCTGGCAATATAATCAAAACAAAACTTTCCCCCAAGAGGGCTACCCCTGGCGGGACTGAACACGATGAACGTCTCTGTCGTCGTTTCCCTTCTCACTTCTCCACAATCGTCCACATTGAGGACAAGAGCGGACCGTGACACCTACGCGTCCACAGACGTAGCAACGCCACGTCTTGTCTCGGGGTTGGTCGCGACAGTGTGCCATCTTGTGGCCTTGGTTGCCGCACCTCCTGCAGACTCCTCCTCGGTCCACTGGCCTTCGGCGCTCGATCGGAAGCGCGAGGGTCTTAAGGGCCTCCACTATCTCCTCCTCGGCAGATGTCTTAGGGAGGACGGTCTCCGGAACGGAAGGGTCCTCCGGCTCCCCCACCCTTTCCGATTCCCCTCCTTCCCCGTCTTCGGGATCCGACTTCGAAGGGCTGACCTCGGGATTGTCTTCGGTCTCCGATCCCTCCGACTCTCCCGCAGCCAACCACTTCTTCGCCTCCCTCAACACCGCCACGATCTCGAACACCTCTCTCCCCCATCTGGATGACCGTCAGCTCCGTCGCCTCTACCACCCGGGACAGCGCTTTCGACAGGGCCTTAATTTCGTGGTTCCTGATCCACCTCAGCACGTCTTCTATCGGGGGAGGTCGGGACATTGCGGACCGCAGTCCTTCCCTCCTTCTCCTCACCTCTTCCAACATCTTCACAGCCTGACTCATTATCCACAACAAAGATCGAGGGGGACCAGTATGGCTTTAGATCGTCGATCGATACTTTAGGAATTACTCTACCTTCCTCGTCCGCCAGCTCGTACACTACCGGCGACAATACCTTACTAATCTTATAAGGACCCTGAAATTTAGGCGCTAATTTAGCTGCCACGTGTTGAGAAGCGGAGGACAGTATACGCTGACGCCGTAAGACTTCATCTCCGACCTGGAATCCTGCTAGACGACGATGTTTGTTAAATTGAACAGAATGCCGGCGATACGCTTCTTCCAGATCGTGCTGAACTTTCTTTCGCAAGGGTTGTAATTCTTTCATTCGTTCGGACCATTGTTCCGGAGCTACTTGTACGACCTCTTTCTCTCCAGGGGTCCTCCTGAAGAACTGATGAGGCTTAGATGTTCTGCCAAAATTTAAAACTGCGGGACTAGTACCGAACGAGGAGTGATGCGAGGTGTTATATGCAAAACGGAATTCTGCCAAATGCAGATCCCATTCCCTATGATCGTTCTCCAGAATGGCCACGATCATGATCTTTAAAACTCTATTGACTCTCTCTACCGGATTGGCTTGCTGATGGTAGGGCGGGGTAGTGGTGTGAAAAATACCACACTCGGCCGCTACCGCCCGCAAGTCCCTGTTGATGAACTCGGTACCGTTATCCGTCAGGAGAACCTCCGGAGTGCCCCATCTTGAGATGACCAGATCTTCTAATGCCTCCTTGACCTTTTTGCCTGTTGCTTTTCTTAAAGGGCAACATTCCACCCATTTCGTAAACAAATCCTGAAATACTAAAATATAGGTAAAACCTGATTTGCTAGGCGGGAAAGGACCCATAATATCGGCCGCGACAACCGTCCACGGCTCCTCAATGACCCTACGTCCCATTAACCCCATAGGTTGATTTTGTTGAGGCTTTGTACGCTGGCAAACATCGCATTGTTGCACGTACTTGATGACGTCTTTGTAGAGCCCTGGCCAATAATAAGAATTAAGGAGGCGTTTAAAAGATTTGTCCGCACCTAAATGGCCTGCCTGCGGAACGTCATGACTCTCCTTGAGAACCGCGCGTCTTCCTGGAAGCGGTACGACCGACTTCCAAGATGTTTCTTCAGGCTCGAAGTGGGACAACTTACGCTTCAGAAACAACCGATCTTCAACGAACTTCCAATCGTGATATTTCGCAGGATCTTTCACGACCTCTTCAACTCGCCTCAGGTACCACGGATCTTCTACTTTCGAAGCATCCGTGAACATTAGACTTGTTGCGGATAACGATGGCAATCCCGCGACGTTCGGCCAGTCGTCCTCCTCTGTGTCTGTAGCAGAAGGTTCCGACTCGAACATGCGGGACAACGCGTCCGGCAGTTGATTCTGCGGACCTTTACGATGCAAGACGTCGAAGTCGGAGTTCATCAGCTTCCAAGTCCATCTCGCCACGCGTCCTTTCGGCTCCTTCTGTGATAGTAACCATTGGAGGCTGGCGTGGTCGGTGATGACCGTGAAGCGGTACCCGTTCAAATAGGGCTTAAATTTCTCTACCGACCACAGGATAGCTAAACACTCAAGTTCTCTAACATCGTAATTACGTTCCGCACTTGTCAGAATACGGGACGCATACGCAATCGGGTGCTCAGCTCCGTCCGGCTCCTGTGTTAGTACTCCGCCTAAGCCCGTTAAGCTGGCATCCGTCTGTAACGTGAACTTCTTGGTATAGTCGGGACGAGCCAGCACTGGAGCTTCTGTCAGAGCTTTCTTAAGATGGTCGAGAGCATTTTGTTGCTCTTCTTCCCAGATCCACGACAGTTTCTTTTTAGTAAGTCTCGAAATCGGCTCGGCTACCTTGGCGTACTGGGGAATGAAACTTCTGTACCAGGACGTTGCCTCCAAGAATTGTCGGACCTGCTTGACGTTCTTAGGCTCAGGCATTTCCAAGATGGCCGACGTCTTATCAGGATCCAGCAATAGCCCTTGACGGTTGATCAGGAAGCCCAGGTACCTCAGCTCCTTGCGACAAAACTCGCATTTCTCTGGATTAATGAGTAGGCCTGCCGACAAGATCCTATCGAACACCTTCCTCAGCCATACAAGATGTTCCTCAAAAGTTTCTGTTGCAATCACGATGTCATCTAAGTACGCAAAAGCGTAGGGCTGCATGTCTGTACTGATGAGCCGGTCCTGCAAACGTTGAAAGGTAGCAGGAGCGGTAGTCAACCCATACGGTATGCGCTTGAACTGAAAAAGGAAAATAAAGTTCGAATTTGGCAATTATCAGCCTGGCGAATCGTCACCTTCAACACGTAGAGTGGAAGGGTAAGACCTCTGGGGAGTTCCAAAAAAAAAACAACTATTTCCACCACAGATTTACGGGACTTACAATAACGAAACTTTATTCAAGAGATTATTGAATGACTCTAAATCACAATCATAAGCTATTCTTGATTTAAAAAAAACAATGTCTTCGCAAAAGAAAAATCTCTGTCACGGGACCACAATTCGGCCTCGAAATCCGTTATAAATATTCCACTAAGTTCCCGAGAAATATTACGAAAGTCGCACGCACACACACTCTCTCACACCAAAAATAATTCGCAAGTGACGGGACGACCGCGCATTTTTATCGTAGCCAAATAAACAATAATCCGACGCGGTAAACGACTCCTCGAATGAAATTATTACTCTTCAATATAATCGCGTAAATGGCTCGACGTATTATCCCTCGCGTACAATACTTCGACGTTATTAACGGGATCACGAAAAGACACACATACTAAACACACACTTAACACTAAGACTTTTCCGGGACAACTGTTCAAAGGCGATTCGCACACACTTCTAAAATTACTGTAATCGCTATTCATGGAGACTCTAAGTTAATCAACAATTTTACAACCAAAATGACTCGAAGCCGGTAGCGAAGAACTCCCACACGCGTGGACAAAAATTCGTTATCACTAAAACACGCGGGACCTGTCCAGAAACCGCAAGGGCACGCGAAATATTACCAAGGTTTTCAACGATATTTTCTCCACGCGGGGAAACGAACACGAACGGCACGACCACTATCTATTTTTCGTCAAATATTCACTCGCGATAAATAACTACTAAGTTGAGGCAACATAATACTCCAGAAGATATAAAAGAGTGCAAAGAGCTCACCGGGACGAGAAGCGGGATAAAGTTACTTCTTGGACAGTGTTCCTAAATAGAGTTATTGGCCTTTCCTCGATATTACTATACTCGGCGACACGTCCTCCTCGCTCAGATGCCCTCAAAAAAGTCTCGAGTGATCGCGATCACTCTCGCTCTCGGACTTCGCTCCCCACCCTTCGATATTCAAAATTGCCCTAATTGGGGGAAAGCACAGAAACGCTCGCACGCAGAGACGGGACCTGGCGCCTTGCTAGGTAATTTCGTAAATTAGCATAAGAATTATCGTTGCGCATCAAGGTTCGACAGCTCGCTACGCTACCGGCCATGCGCTAGGCCCTTTTCAAGCGCGTAAGCTTGAATGTTGCGAAGACTGTCAATGATTTCCTCGACGTTTCAAAGCGTATACCTTCCCCTCAGGCGTATGTTAGATTTTCCATCATTAGGTGGACGCTGTAGTTGTTGTATGGCGAGCAGTTCGCTCGCAGATACCTCTAGACGGCCAGAAGCGTGAATGAAATTGACGCTTCCCTATATTTTGACGCTTTCTCTCTCTCTCTCTCGTCGGTTAGCTCTCCGTCGTACATAAAAAAAAAATAACAACAAAAAATTAATAAAAAAAATATTTAAAACCCTATGATGGCCCTGCGAGGTCGCTCTTGAGTCGAAGAGCGAGGAGGACGATGCATTTTATTGTAACGCGCAATTTTGCGGCGTTAAAATATATATATATATTGTAACGCCGCAAACCAACGCCTCGTCACAATATATATATATATTGTGAGGAGGCGTTGGTACACGCTCGCATCAACGCGCTGGGCCTAGGGTGCTCGTGCACCGAGGCCTCACGAAAGCCCGCGTAGCAACCGAATCGACCCTCGTCATGGTAAACTCGTAGCGTTATTCGAACGTTTGACTGCCGTGAATATCACTTACAGGATTCTCGGAATTGGAACAAAGGGCCGGGAAGACGCTCGCGACGTCGGAAGATGGAAGGAGAGAGAGGGACAGCGGAACAATGCGACGATCGACGAAGTCGATCTATGGCAGGCCGTGACCCCTACCCCGCACGTCCGAGGCACGCGTAACCCGGCATAGCGTGCGATAATTATCGAAAAGATTTTAGTTAGCTTCGAGCCGTGAGCAGAGATAATAAGCCGCCGGCGAGTAACTCCAGTTAGATTGGGAGCGTCACACGAGTGTGACGTCAAACGAGTAAAGAGAAAGAATAGAAAGAAGATCGCGCTGCGACGAAGAGTGTCGCGAGCGACGAGCTCGCGACACTCGGTGTTTGTTTTGGTTTACAAGAGCTTGTAGACACACAGCCGGATCGCCTGAGAGCGCTGCTCGCGGAAATAATACCGACCATGCCGCAAAATTTCGATATTGCGGTAACATTAACACAGCACGTGATAGACGCGCCAAACGAAAAAGCCGCGAAACAACGAATGTACCGGCGCTCTCCAATAGTCGCTCAAAAATTACACGCCGAAGTAGATCGTATGTTGACCGTTAAAATCATCAAAGTTTCTCAGAGTGACTGGGCAAGTCCTCCGGTAATGGTCGCGAAGCCAAATAATAAATGGAGATTTTATTTATTTATTTATTTATTTATTTATTTATTTATTTATTTATTTATTTATTTATTTATTTATTTATTTATTTATTTATTTATTTATTTATTTATTTATTTATTTATTTATTTATTTATTTATTTATTTATTTATTTATTTATTTATTTATTTATTTATTTATTTATTTATTTATTTATTTATTTATTTATTTATTTATTTATTTATTTATTTATTTATTTATTTATTTATTTATTTATTTATTTATTTATTTATTTATTTATTTATTTATTTATTTATTTATTTATTTATTTATTTATTTATTTATTTATTTATTTATTTATTTATTTATTTATTTATTTATTTATTTATTTATTTATTTATTTATTTATTTATTTATTTATTTATTTATTTATTTATTTATTTATTTATTTATTTATTTATTTATTTATTTATTTATTTATTTATTTATTTATTTATTTATT
This sequence comes from Ephialtes manifestator, assembly GCA_963970395.1. NCBI lineage: Eukaryota > Metazoa > Arthropoda > Insecta > Hymenoptera > Ichneumonidae > Ephialtes > Ephialtes manifestator. The sequence goes on from CAXAOA010000146.1 coordinate 91,651, forward strand.
TATTTATTTATTTATTTATTTATTTATTTATTTATTTATTTATTTATTTATTTATTTATTTATTTATTTATTTATTTATTTATTTATTTATTTATTTATTTATTTATTTATTTATTTATTTATTTATTTATTTATTTATTTATTTATTTATTTATTTATTTATTTATTTATTTATTTATTTATTTATTTATTTATTTATTTATTTATTTATTTATTTATTTATTTATTTATTTATTTATTTATTTATTTATTTATTTATTTATTTATTTATTTATTTATTTATTTATTTATTTATTTATTTATTTATTTATTTATTTATTTATTTATTTATTTATTTATTTATTTATTTATTTATTTATTTATTTATTTATTTATTTATTTATTTATTTATTTATTTATTTATTTATTTATTTATTTATTTATTTATTTATTTATTTATTTATTTATTTATTTATTTATTTATTTATTTATTTATTTATTTATTTATTTATTTATTTATTTATTTATTTATTTATTTATTTATTTATTTATTTATTTATTTATTTATTTATTTATTTATTTATTTATTTATTTATTTATTTATTTATTTATTTATTTATTTATTTATTTATTTATTTATTTATTTATTTATTTATTTATTTATTTATTTATTTATTTATTTATTTATTTATTGGGGTTCTGTTGATATATCGAATGGAGCGGGTGTGCTGTCACAGGGCTCCGTATTTGCTCAAGAATATCCACTGAAGTACACACCATCGGGTACGAGGAGCAGAGATCTAAGGGACTTCAGAACAAGGCGCATCGATGGAATAATAAAGTTTCGACTTGTTTTTGGTGAGAACCTCTACTCGGCGTAAACACGGTGAGATCAACAGAAAGAGAGGTTAGCAAATTACGGCAAAAATGTCTAAATCGATCGATAAAATCAATAGAAGCTGCAGTACAGGAAATTTCACGTCAGAGGGCGCGGCGGACACTTACCCGACAGATCGAGAGCAAGACCAAAAATCTGGTCTCCCTACCACACCAACAGCAGGTAGCAGAGGGCCCTCGATAGCCGACGATGATGAGGCAACCGAATCGTACAGCACTCCGCTGTCTAATAATTTTTCGGAAAATAAACGAAAAGTTGGAAGACCCACGAAAGCGGCATCATTACACTTCCGAGGACGAAGCGAATCGGCGGGGAGTCTAAAGGACCTTCTCAAAAGAAAAAGAGATGAAAATGAGAGTAACCTGATGGAGAAATACCCGGCAGATGCACCGTTCAAACGAAGCAATCTGACAGTGCACTCCCCGGAGAGGCCACAGCGACCTTCTTTATCGACAGACTCAAACGAAACAGCGGCGGAAAGAGTCACGGAATATAATGCAATCCAGAATGCAAATAAAAATGAGGCCTCACCAGAGCAACAACAGCCAACGATCGCACCGGATTCTCTGCAAGTAATATTAGAAAAATTAAACGAGATGAAACAAGAAAACAGAAACAACTTGCAGAAGATCGAGGATAAATTAAACGAAGCCACAATGAAAAACTACGAAAATCTCACATCACTCAAAGATGAAATCAGAGAAGAGGCAAGAAGAAATTCACAACGCCACGAAGACTCAATAAAAGCAATGGAACGAAATTTCAACGACCGTTTCGCTCTAATCGAGGCCAAGATAGAGGAAACCAATCTTCGAGACGAAATTGTTCAGCTCAACGAAAGAGTTTCGCGCCTCGAGAGCAGACCGGAAGTCGCAATAAACACCAACAGTACGGAAGTAGAGAAGCTAAAAAATAAGCTGGAATTCCAAGAGAAAGCCCTACTAAGCAATAATATTGTGATTAAGGGTCTCGACAGAGGGGAGTCGTCGCTTATGGAATGTGTAGAACGTTTCCTACACGAAGAATTCAGTGTAAGCAACGCAGTCGCAGACGTCAGGGAGCCGGGCGGGAAATTCAACAACGTCAGCATAATTAAAGTGAAGCTCAACAGTCGGTGGGTGAAGGAAGACATTATGAAGAAAAAGTACAAACTCGGGCAACGTAAAATATACATTGAACATGAGCTCACCGCGGCGGAGCAAGAAGTGTTTAAAGAGATTAAAAATAAGGCCAAACAGCTCAGAGAAGAGGGAAAAACAGTAAAAATCGGTTACCGAAAGCTGAAGGTGGACGACGTTTGGCTACTCTGGACCCGCAATACACAATCACTCGAGAAACCGCGCGAAAGGGCCGCATCAACTGTTCCTTCTACTAGTCAACAATCTCAACCAAAAAACTAGGCTCAGTGCGGATACAATTTTGGAACACACAAGGACTCGCCAACTGGAGCAACAATGAAGATCAAGAAGATATTGACATAATCTGTTTGTACGAGACTTGGGCAGAGAGGGAACAAATAGGAGCACTACCGCCTCTACATAGGAACAAATTCACGGCATGGGCCCCGGCCACACGAGAATCCCACATGGGTAGGGCACGCGGCGGTCTCGTGAGTATTGCGAAAGGAAAGTTTAAGCCGGAAATAGTAGATACCACACAATGGTGGAACATAATTAGAATTGAAGGAGAATCATGGCACGCGATTATAGGCTCCATTTATATCAGGCCCTCTCTCGATTTAAATACCATTCTGGCCTTGCTCCAACCGACGTTAGAAGATATATTAAATAGATTCAGTGATGATATAGTTATTCTCGGAGGCGACTTCAACGCGCGCATAGGTACCTTAGAAGACCAATTCACGGAAATTTTCGAAAGCACACACCTCTATGAGTCGAGAAGAACATTTGATAACGTTGTTAATGATAGAAGCCGCCTACTGTATGATTTTATGTCCGCAAACGGCTTTATTTTGTTAAACGGACGTACGAGTAACGATAGACCAGTCCATTTCACATATTCCAGTACGAACGGCTCCAGCGTGATTGATTTGGTGTGGATAACAGGCTCGAAGCTCGAATACGTGAAAAATCTCTCTGTAGGCAATGAATTACAAGAATCCGACCACTTCTCAGTATTGCTCGAGCTTTTCGATGATTGCGCACACAACAACGAACAGGGGCAGGTTACTAACTCTCCGAATATAAGCCAAAAGAGTCTTCGCTGGCAACAGTCGGCTTACGAAAACTATACCCGCAGTCTAAACAACTCGCCGAGAATTTTTCTGAATTTCGAGATAACAAATATTGACGATATTTCGAAAAACTTGTGCAGCGCAATCACCGAGGCTGCGAGCGATGCTGATATGTACAAGAGGACAAAACCGTTTCACACAACCTGGACAAACAAACCATGGTTTGATAAAACTTGTAACGATAAGAGGCGTGCGTTGATAAGGTTACTGAAAATTGCAAGGGATTCGGGGTATCGAAGTGGGGAATTAACCAACTATCTAAGTGCCAAAAAGGAGTATAAGCAAACCCTGAAAAACAAATGTGAGACGTATACAAAAGAAAAGATAGATGCATTCGCAAGCGTCAAAAACCCAAAATTATTCTGGAGTATTGTAAAAAGCGTCAAACCGAGAAGCAGGCAAGCGGAAACGCCCTCCATAGACGCGTGGAATGAGTTCCTTCGAACCGCATATCCGGCAAGAACTGTGACAGACCTCAATCTCGTAGGACCATATATTCCTGCACTAGACTCACCCATTACTGAGGAAGAACTCTCAGGCTGTATCACTAAAACCAAAGTAGGGAAGGCACCAGGCGTTGACAATATACCGAGTGAATTTTACAAGGCATTGACGGAAGTATGGTTCAGTTATATGCTGGGAATGTTTAACAAAATCCTGAAGACGGAGGTGTTGCCGAAAGACTGGTCTAGAGTAACACTCTGCATGATACATAAGAAAGGAAGCGCGACAGACCCTTTAAACTACCGTGGAATCGCTCTGATTAACATCGTCACAAAAATATTCACTCAAATTATCCACGACCGACTCGAGAAATGGGTCGCTGATGCTGGCTTAATACCAGAAGAGCAGGCGGGCTTCAGGAAGGGGAGAGGGGTCATGGATAATTTATTTACCCTGCAAACAGCCATACACCTCCGGCTAAGGCAGAAAAGTGGAAAAGTATACGCGTTATTTGTTGATTTCCGGCGAGCATTCGATTCAATCCCGCAGAATAAGTTATGGGAAAAACTTCTTCGAACCGGTATTAGCACAAAAATCATACGCTTAATAAAGAAGCTCTACGACTCGGCGTCGTTGCAAATAAAAAGTAACAATTGTATGTCCAACCCTGCGGAAGTGAGTGAAGGTGTACTGCAAGGAGAGGTCCTCAGCCCACTGCTATTCGTCATATATATATCCGATATGATTGCCTTCTATAGAGAGAGAAATACGAGAGGCATAGATTTAAATAACATGCATGACTTAATAATGTTACTATACGCGGACGATCTGGTCATTCTGGCGCACTCCCCGATAGACTTGAAACGTAAATTAAAAATTCTGGAGGAATATTGCGACACAAATGGGCTCACAGTCAACACGCAAAAAACACAGGTAGTGGTGTTCAGAGAGGGCGGTAAATTGGGGAAAGACTCGAGAAACTTCAACTACAAGGAACAGCCAGTAGAAATAGTTAACAAATACACATATTTAGGCGCTACGCTGTCGAGCTCGTCCCTCGGGCTTTTATCCGCAAACGTAGCCGTGAATAAGACCAAGATCGCCTCATCGTCCGTGTTGGCCATCCTTGCCGCAACAAAAGGAGACTCCTGGGAAGCGACAACAAAACTTTTTAACTCGGTAGTGTCGTCAACTTTGCTTTATACGGCGCCAATATGGGGGCTCCGGTACACGTCGATATTAGAAAAAGCACAACTCGATTTCTGTAAAAGACTGTTCCATCTACCGAAATGTACGCCCGGATGTGCAATACGATTGGAGCTAGGCCTTAGCGACGTGGCCCTTAATGTAGCGAAAGCAGCAGTGGGCTGGATCATTAAAATACTAAAAATGGAAGAAACTCGACTCCCAAAAATCTGCTTACGTCGAATGATACACCTAGCCGAAACAAACCCTCGACCCCAGCATAACTGGGTAACTCAGCTTAAATGTTTATTAGGACAGGAAAACTGGAGTGACTTATGGCAAAACCTGGACACCCTCCATTGGTTAAGTCAGAAAGAGGCGCTCCTGGGTTCGTTTGAGCAGAGGCTCAGGAGGGAGGATCTAAGGAAATTCATGGAATCCAATACGTACCAAATAATATTAGCAAGAAACTTAGAGGATAATTACCTCAACTTCTACCCCGGCCGATGCGCAATTAATTTCATTAGGGCGAAAATGCAAGTAAGACTGGCCTCTCTGCACGCTCGCCGATTTATTCTAAACAAATCACTCGTCCCTTACGATCCAACTCAGATTTGCACGCTTTGTCGCTCTAACGAAAACGAGACGATAGAGCATCTAATTCTATGGTGCCCCATTTACAACCCAATCAGGCTACAGTTCCTTACTCCACATTTCTGCTCGGCACTGACCCAGCAGGAAAATCTTAGAGCGATTTTAAACAAAAACGATGTACCCTCGATAAAGGCTCTTTACTTCTATCTGGTTGGTTGCTTCAAACTTAGAGCCTCGCTGAGTGGCACCTAACTCAAACCGCGTACTGACTACTGAAGGCGCCCCTTAGAATAATGAATAATGATATAAAACTAATTTTAAGTCTCTTCAACATGTAAAAGAAAATGTAACCCTCTGCATTTTGAATCGTTGTATTCGCACACATGCAAAATAAATACTATACTATTTATTTATTTATTTATTTATTTATTTATTTATTTATTTATTTATTTATTTATTTATTTATTTATTTATTTATTTATTTATTTATTTATTTATTTATTTATTTATTTATTTATTTATTTATTTATTTATTTATTTATTTATTTATTTATTTATTTATTTATTTATTTATTTATTTATTTATTTATTTATTTATTTATTTATTTATTTATTTATTTATTTATTTATTTATTTATTTATTTATTTATTTATTTATTTATTTATTTATTTATTTATTTATTTATTTATTTATTTATTTATTTATTTATTTATTTATTTATTTATTTATTTATTTATTTATTTATTTATTTATTTATTTATTTATTTATTTATTTATTTATTTATTTATTTATTTATTTATTTATTTATTTATTTATTTATTTATTTATTTATTTATTTATTTATTTATTTATTTATTTATTTATTTATTTATTTATTTATTTATTTATTTATTTATTTATTTATTTATTTATTTATTTATTTATTTATTTATTTATTTATTTATTTATTTATTTATTTATTTATTTATTTATTTATTTATTTATTTATTTATTTATTTATTTATTTATTTATTTATTTATTTATTTATTTATTTATTTATTTATTTATTTATTTATTTATTTATTTATTTATTTATTTATTTATTTATTTATTTATTTATTTATTTATTTATTTATTTATTTATTTATTTATTTATTTATTTATTTATTTATTTATTTATTTATTTATTTATTTATTTATTTATTTATTTATTTATTTATTTATTTATTTATTTATTTATTTATTTATTTATTTATTTATTTATTTATTTATTTATTTATTTATTTATTCAGTAAGGACTGACCAGCCGAAGAGAACAGACGTGTTTCGCTCGGTCCGTCAATCACGCGTTCGAAAATCGGTCAAGTGTCAAAGTTATAAAGTGCAGAATGGAAGATTCGGAGACAGTAGAGGATGCCTCTGAATCTGACTTTACACCGGTGCGGCAGATCCGTAGGAAAAGGGGTAGGCCCCCTAAAAAGCCAGGAGACGAAAGCTCTGGCCCAGAGCGTAGATCGTCACGCATAACTACAACCAATCTACCACCGCCGAAAGCTATCGTACCACACTCAAACTCTGGCTCACGGGCAACATCATCAGGTACACACACGCTATCGACAGCAACAACTCGGACAAACCATTCGGCTCGCAATCGAGTACTGACACAAAAGCAAGTACACAAACACTTTTTCTACATAGACGCCTCACCCATTGAGAGTCGAATTCAACTAGCGAGCATATGGGAAACTGTGAACTCGCACCCGAACGACGTTATCCTTCGTACTAAGAAAGGATTTCTACACAAGTCTAACGCAGACAAACCTCTACTCACCAAAGCACTAGACGCTCTCATACGTGAGAAATCTATACAAAGCTATTCCGAAACCTCACCCTACACTAACAAATCTTCAAGAGACTCACACCCCCCTGCCACATTCTCAGCTGTAATCGCAACGGTCGAACATGAACTGGATGACGAAGCAATTAGCGAAGCTCTCAAAACTCAAGGAATAGATCACAGATACTGTAAGCGTATAATCTCAAGGGCGACAAACAAACCCACCTCGCTGGTGATAATCATCACAGGATGCACTAGTTCGTTTGAAAAACTAATGAACGAGGGTTTTTTCTTTCTACACAAACATTACCCCGCATATCCAAGTACTCCACCTGCACCCGCTCCGCAACCTTGCAGCAAATGCTTTCAATTTACACACATAACCAGCAACTGCCCGAACGCTGTCATCTGCGAAAAATGTGGAGGTGGGCACAGAACCATCGAATGCATTACAGACCTTCCGGCAAAGTGCTCAGCCTGCAACTCGACCGAACACAGCGCATGGTCATTCAAATGTCCGAAAAGACCGACAGCCCCGATTGCCGGCATTCCAAACACAATAATTAAATCCATCAACAAAAAAACCGCTGAAATTGACAAAAAAACCACTGCAAACTCTCCAATTCATGCACCAATCACCGTTCATGACCACATAATCAACACCTACACCAATAAGATCAATAAACACAAGAACACCAACCGAGAAGAACTTATCACTAAGCTTAAGCAACGATTCATCATCGAGTTCAGGGTCGACACCACATTGGTATTTTCGGGTAACAGGATGTACATCTGGATTCTCCAGGCTGATGTTAAGCCTGGAGAATCCAGAACTTCCAAGTCCAACGGAACCTACTACCGGTTCGAGCTATGTGACTTCAAATGGCTAGCTTAAAAATCTTATACGCTAACATTAATAGTTATAGGAGACGCAAGTTACTAATTAACAATTTTATAGAAAATAATAATATTAACACCACTGCTTTCGTGGAGACCAAAACGAGAGAAGACAGCAGCACGAACTATCGTAATTGGACATGTATCAAACAACACGGAACAAGGGTAAATGCCAATACAAGAGGTGGAAGTATGTTCCAAATAGACCCAGGACTCCGACCAAAAAAAGAGAACTCCTTGAATATATATAACCCACTGAACGAGGCTCTCCACGTTTCGATCCCATTCAAGGATGAACACCTGCATATATTTTTGATATATATCCACCCACACTCTGCAATCGAAAATTCAATCTTCATAAAAGCATGCAGGTATAAGTATGCTCTCATAATCGGCGACTTTAACGTAAATACTCAGAAAAAACGGCAGCTACAAAACTTCACTAATAACTCAGCCTTCAAAGAATACCAAATTCCACCAACTTTCCTTATGGAAAACAACCCTGATTCGACACCAGATAGAATATTTTTTACTGATAACTTGAGTAACAACATAACATCCATGGAATTAACCCCCGACCTCGGTTCGGACCATCTGAGTATCATCGTTACTTTGGACCTCGAAGCTCGCCTGGCAAGCTCAGCAATAGAGGAAAAATTAAACTTTGAAAAAGCTAATCTAGACCTTATCAACGCAGACATGATTCAATTCATAAATAACAATGAAAATTCAAGAATCAATAAAAATTCAATAACGCGGTTTTGCGACAGTCTGGCTCTATCAGTACGAAGAAACACCCCAAAAAAATCGCACTCATTCTTCTCGTATGAACTACCACCGTTCATAATCTACCTGATTAAGAAAAAAAGGAGAATGTATCGGGAATATAAAAATCACGACAGGCCAGAGCTGAAGCCCGCGATAAACGATCTAAATAAGTCTATTCAAGAGCTCATTCAACAGTTTCAAACCCATACATGGCTAAAGGCATGCGAAGAGATCGAAACCCAAAAAGGCAAGAAATACTGGCAAACTGTGAAGCGACTATCGCGGTACAATTCTCGCACTACTAATTCAGATCTAGTGAGCAACGGCCAAAGATGCAACGACGCCCAAGGAAAGGCAGACATTTTTGCGAACCATTTCAAGAGCGCCTTCAGCAAATCGACGGACGATCATTTTAACATCAGACATCAGGAAATCGTAGACTTCTGGCATGAGGAGTACTTCAGGGACACATCTTTATGGGACGTACAACATGAAGCAGTGTCATTCGAAGAGCTTAACAATATCATCAGAAAAGGAAAAAACTCAGCACCAGGATACGACCAAGTTCCGATGCTCATAATCAAAGGCCTTAACTCACGTATTCTTCACCACCTGCTAAAGATCTATAACTTCTGTCTTGACAACAATTTCTTCCCGGACTAATGGAAAACCGGTGTTATTATCGCGCTCCCCAAATCTAACACAGATCCGACTCAAGCAGGAAACTATCGTCCGATCACTCTTCTTCCGACCTTAGGCAAAATCTTGGAAAAAATTATTAAAGGCAGACTCGAAAAGGCTCTCGAAGGTCACATCCCTCCGTATCAATTTGGCTTCCGCAACCGAAAATCAACAACTCACCCACTCACCATCTTAACATCGAATATCCAGACAGCCAAGTTATCGAACAAGCGTACGGCATCCTTATTCATGGACATCAACAAAGCCTTCAAAAAATCACTGGTTCGACAGTGTGTGGCACAGAGGTTTAATGTACAAACTATGGACTTTAGACTGCCCAGCATATCTTCTGCTAATCACCAATACCTTTCTCAATAACCGCAGACTGCAAGTAAAAGTCCATAACGCAACGTCGTTCAGGTTCACACCTGAACAAGGAGTGCCACAGGGTTCCCCCCTTTCACCTTTTTTATATAATATCTACTGCCATGACATGTACAACTTCGACTTACTTGACAAGACATTTACAGACCCAGACCTCTACATACTACAATACGCCGACGACACAGTGTTAACCGCCCACAACAAAACAATAGAAGCTGCAACCCTTGCACTACAGGATCTCAACAAGTGGCGGCTGAAACCAAACCCCGAAAAATCGAAGCTAGTACTGTTTAACCACACTTTCAAAGACAATTCTCCAGTCATATCAATGTACAACCGCGACATTAAGCCAAGCACAACAGCTAAATACCTCGGCATCACAATCGATAAAAAACTGAACTTAAACACTCACACAAAAACCGCCAAAAGAAAAACAATAGCTCGCGCTGGTCACTTTCGCAAACTTACATTCAAAAACAAACAAATCACTATAGAACAAGCAACAAAGATTTATAAATGCATCTGTCGCCCGCTGCTAGAATATGGACACACGCTTTTTCTCAACTGCAATAACCCAGCAAAAAAAAACATTACAACCGCCGAAACAATAGCTCTAAGGAAACTCACGAAGATAAGACACCCGAACAACCCTCTACATAATCCTCCAAATCTCCTTCTATACGAATGTTCTAGGATAACACCAATACAAGAGCGCAACAAACACCTTAGCACAGAATTTGCACACTCTCACCTTGATTTCATCTCAACACTATGCAATAACCGACCTCTCAATGCAAGACCCAGACACAAGTTTCCAACACACACAATCATAGAAATTCTGACGGCGCTTCATAATAACACATAGCCAACTGTATAATTTATATTTATTTATTTATTTATCATTACTCATGTCAACACTATTGAATTTACTCTAAAACTAATGTTAAAAAAATACATCATCGCTAGGATATACATATATATATATATATATATATATATATATATATATGTATGTCAAACGGTGACTTTGGTGACACTTTTTGGAAATGCTTTTTTCTGAAGGAAAACATCATTCTGTAATTGAATCTCAAAGGATTTGTCAATACGACTTTTAGTTTCGAAGATACAGGAAAAAAAGGATTGATTGATCATTTCGGTAACACATGGTGTAGGACTAATGGCAACATTGGTGACACTATATTTAACCATAATGGTTAAGTAAAAAAAACAAAAATTCGTCTGCTTACCGACTATTTCTAAAAACCAATAGTTGCGTTACGCAATTTGCCGCAATAAATGGCCGAGAGAATAAAGTTTTAAGGAATATTAACAATGATTTTATAATCGTAGTTTAAGTATTATGGGAGTGATGATTTTGGTAACGGCACATTTCAGTGGAAAGGTTACATTGGTAACACTATATTTTATATTTAGTGTCACCAATGTATCCTTTTGGTATACCTTCAGTAGGTGACGATCAGGTGATCATTTCGGTAACTATACATTTCAGTAAAAGGGATACATTGGTAACACTATATATTTAATTCAGTGTCACCAATGTGACCCTTCTACTGAAATGTGTAGGTTTTATTAACTATAAAGTGTTACCAATGTAACCTTTTTACTGAAATCTATTGTTACCAAAATTATCACTTTATTGTCACTGAATTAACGGTAAGTATATATGTTGTGATCATTTTGGTAACGATACATTTTAGTGAAAGAAATATATTAGTCACAGTATATATCCCCCAAATAAACACCATATATTAATTTCCATAACCGTATATACATAACATTTAAAATCTTGAGTCTATTTGATTCATAGAGTCTTCGAAAATATGATAGCATATGGACACAATATCGCATGTGTAGTCCGCCACTTTGCATGTATGGTTAACCAATTCCAATAAATAGTTTATACTAGTAATCACGAATAATTCCACCCATTGATGAAGTCAGTTAGTGACTCTCAACATGGCAAACGTACATTTTGATAACAGTATATGGGCCAGCGCCAACTTTAGTAATATATCCCTTTTTAGATATGATTCTAGTAAAAAAAAAATGAATCATAACAAACGAGTATGCCGCGGAATACTATTTTGCTGCCTCATAGGAGAGGAATTTACAAAGAGGTACAACATTTTTGAGAGACGAATTTTTAAAATACGTCTTATGGTGACACTATTTTCCAATACGACTATTTCGATTATACCGCGTTATCGAGTAATAAAGTTTGGGAAAGTTTGCATTGACGACCTCAGGTCCTTGATGATAACTGTATTCATTAGTGAATAACGAATATTCTAGGTAGCGAGAATGGAAACATGTTTATTCCATATCGGGTATAGACGACAGGGACTTATGAAGACGTGATAAAGCTTATGTATACTTACGGTGTCACTGAAATGCATGACAGGTCATGTAGTGATCAAATTGGTAACGTCACAAAAATCCTCTATTAAACGGTAACTGTCTACTTTGTCTATTAAAAGAAAAGAAAAATGTTACTGAAATGCGTGATAGATCATGCAGTAATGACCTAATGTGTGACATAACCTTGAATTAGAGGCTGAACGTCCTCTATGATAAAGGAATTAATTACTGTCTACCGAAAATTCTCGCTTTTGCTATAGTTCAAATAGAAACCTACTTAATCCATACTCTAGGCGCCTGGAACATTTCGCCTAATCTGCGGCTCACGTGCGGCTCATCTTGCTGGAACTTAACTAATGACGAAATAATAACCAATAACAACAGAACCTCAAATACACCATAACTGGTGATAAATTATTGTATCAAGTTCATTTTTTAAAGATTACGCTATGCTTTGATTATTTATTTCTTTTACAAATCGTCTAGACCAAATGATTTCGTTTCAAAACATGCGAATATATAATGACAATAAACGTTACTGAGCTACCTTCTCAAACGTGAAAGTATATGTTTGTAGTAAAAAATGATAAAGCAAGATGCACGAGGGCTGCGCTATATACTTGGTTATATAATTTAGATGATACTCCATGGCTTGCTTTAAGTTATTGTTGTTAAGACTGAATCAATAAAATGGCTTATTACTCGTCCATTGTCTACCTTAGTAATAAAGCCTACGTATACATACAGTGTCACTGAAAGGTACGATAGGTCACGTTGTGATGATTTTGGTAACCGTCACCAAAAGGCGCTATTAACGAGTAACAAATCATTAATAGCACCACAGTGTCACCGAAATTCACTATTTGTCATAGAGTGATATTTGGATAACGTCACCGAAATGCAAAATTGATACCACATTGGTCAGTTCGGTGACACCATCCTTTACATGTGCTCAATGAACATACAAAACAGTAAAATTGATTATATCCATACGACGATACCGATAAGAACCTCACTATTAAAACCGGACTTGATGAGTAGAACTATTAGCAGCCTTGCTTCAATTTTATTTTATCTTGGGTATAGCAAACAATTTAAACTAACAATAATATTAACCCTTTAAAGGTTAAGCCACTTTTACATTGAGAAAAATAATTTTGCTCAATTGCCCGAAACATTTCTCTATAAGAATATGGCAAAAATGCAACTTTTGAAAAATTCATTTTTTAAATTTCAGCACTCAAATAAAAACATTTTTGTCTGAAACTTTGGTCTGACAACTTTCATTTCATGTATTAGCTATTCGTCAAAATTTTCCAGAATTTTTGACGAAAATTTAAGATGACGTTTTGAAAAATAGCTGTTCTGCGATTGTAGCAAATATGCTACAATGGCCATTGAAGGGTTAAAGTCAAGTTTATTTGCCGAAGATTCGGTTATGCTTTGTTTCATATTATTACTAGCGACAACGCCCGCGCTCCACGAGTGCTGAAATTTGGTGACATTGCGTTTTTTTTAGCTCAAACGATCCTGAAGAATCAATGTATATGTCTACCCAAAATAGCAGGTAGTTAGAGTTATGCTACTTTCATAACATACTTCTGATTTAATCATTACATATCCTCTTTAAGACCGCTTTACCAATCACCATCAATTTCAGATGTTATAAAAAGGCAGCTTTATTAGACATTACTCAGATCTGATATCTAATGGACAGCGTTCCTATTTCATCTTACAAAATAATTACTTTCGGTGTACTCTATTTTTAAGAGAGGATATTATAATCGGTATAACTTATTATTTTTAAAAACAAATAGAATTACGGATTTACAGCTCTATTCATAACCAAGGTCAGCATCGTTTTTCTTTAGAAATAAAAAAAGAGAACCTTTCAAACGTCTATGGGAAAATAATTATCTATTCATCGATTACTTTTTGTTTGTATAGAGTGTGACGTATTTTTCGTGAGCGTAACGATAAACGGAAATTAAACACACGAGAACGGTCACCTTCGGCCGTCCACCCACGCTTACGCATCCGTAAACCCGGTAGGCGCCAGTTAATTTTGTTTCACCGGTATTAACAACCGGTATGCCCCTGGAATCAAGGGAGGCAAGCTCGATTCCAATCAGATCGGCAGTCGGGGCATAACGGCCGATCAAAACACAAACACACAAAAAAAAAAATCGAGAACATCGCTACTTTTTGGAGACGCGTTAAAGTAGCAAACGCAACGGGATGCACTCGCGAGAGCGAACGGTTGCGGAATTTGCACGGCCGCTCAGGCTGCTTGCTTGTGGTAGAGAGGGTCGAGATTCGGTCCAATAAATAGCTTATTAATCGATTTTGAATCGATTCACGGGAGCAAGTACTTATTGTTAATAAATAATGCGAGAACAACTCACCAAAAATCCGGTGACGGGTCCCGGGAATCGGGAACTAAAACCCATAGGATCTCGCGGCACCAGTAAGTGCACTCTTGCACTACACCGCACGAAAACTATCCGATTTATTCGATCGGAATCTATCGAGGCACTCGTATGCATAGCATACGCCACACACGATATCACGGGAACACACACCGTACTCTAAGGAGTACGCGAGAACTGCGCGATGACGCGCGCGCGATCGACAGAAAAACCTGTCAACACGGGAGCGGATTAACGACTCGAGGCACCTCGGCGGTGTCCCGAGTAAGACTGATTGTCTCCAGCAATCATCGAAAACTCGATATTGATTATATTCGATGTCTTCCCGAAATTCCTTGCCCGAGAGCTACTGCCCTCTCTCACTCGAACAATCTCTCAACTATACGGGAGCGCAATTAATGCCGGTAACATGCGAAATCTGCACAGTCGCCTCCCTTAGTGCTTCACGCGAGAACGGGCCTATACTGCACATTTACTCGACACTAGGATGCCCCATCCTATGCCAAAAACTAACAACTCGCCACCCGTTCTCCAGCGCAATGCACTCTCGCTATCGGGCGCCGGATTTTCACCGGTCTAAAACTAACTGCAAGACCTTTGCCGGCAATTCTTACTTGTCGGGCTGCTCGTTTCGATGAGCTCTCATCCTCGCGACAAGTTCGAATATGCCGAGCATTTTATCCTTACCAAAAAACAGAACGGAACTCAAGAACGGAAACTCTACTCTAGAGCTCGTGGTTATCCGTAACGAGATCCAGATCTCGAGGAGGGCAGCGACGGAACAGTGACAATATCGCCAACAAAATACCCTTGTGAACGCGATTTACAAAAAATCACGTCACAACTCCCCACCCCTTAAGGGTGGTTACGGCTTAGGAATTTGGAGAAACGGTAGCTACTCAAAACCGGACGGAACCACAGCTTTGAGTCGATAAATGGGTTTCGGTTTCCGTCGAAACCTCACGGATTAGGGAGCTAGTATCGCAATCGATGCCACTTTTTTTTTTGTTTTTCGGGATCAACATCAACGAGAGAAAAAAAAACGTGTGGCGGTAGCTTATTAGTCTGTTTACCCACTGTTTACGGTCGGTAGCTAGTAGTGGTCGTGGGTAAAATCGAGATCCGTGCGAGAGCGTACTCAGGCAACACGAGAAGGTAATTCAATTGTACCTTTCTTATGATACTTATTGATAGGGACGGACAATAAACAGAATGTGTAACGGGAGCGTAACGATACCAACGTAGACGTGAGGGTCCTTCCGAGGGTCGTCCATGTCGGGAGCGATTCTTCCGAGGTCCGCCATCCCGGCAGATGTTCCTGGGGTACGGGAGCTGAGGTTTTGTCCGTCCTTGCTCGGGAGCCGGTTCGGTTGATCCGTGCGTCGAGAGCCGGGGCCTAGGGCCCATCCTGTCGGGAACTGGGACCTGGGGTCCCAAGTGGCGAGAGCTGGGTCTTGTGACCCATTACGGTAACTAAGGCTCGAAGCCTCTGTACGGGAGCTAGATCTCGCGATCTCATGACGGTAACTAAGGCTCGAAGCCTCTTTGCGGGAGCTGGGTCTTGCGACCTCATCACGGTAACTAAGGCTCGAAGCCTCTTTGCGGGAGCTGGGTCTTGCGACCTCATCACGGTAACTAAGGCTCGAAGCCTCTTTGCGGGAGCTTACCCTTCGGTATCCCTCACTGGGGTTTTACTTCAGGGGTCGCGGCGGGACCTGCTGGGGGGTTCCGGTCTCCGCGAGCAGCTTTCCTTGGGCCTCGCGGCCTTCGAGACCGAGGTCTCTCCGCCCGTAAGGCCCTCAGCTCCTCGCGGGGAACGTTACGCCCCACCTGCGGGATGTAGGGCCCCTCGCGCTTCCAGCCACCACTGCACGCCGGGCACGTGCGAAGGGTTTTCCCCTTACGACCGCACCGGCGACAGAAAGTGGCTGTCGGCGGGCCAAGCGGGCATTGCGAATAGCAATGCCCCGCTTCCCCGCAGCTGTAGCAGGTCCTCTCGAGGACCTTCCTACGAGCTGGGGTTACTCCCTGCGGTGGTCGGGGAGCAGCGGTGCTTGGCCTTGCCGGGGCCACGGTAACAGCGGCAGGTGGTGGCCGCCTGGGAGTGCGAGGGATCGCACCCTTCGACGCCCCCGCTGTCGCGGTAGCGTACGTCCGTGGCTCAGTGGGGCGCTGAGGGCGCCTCACCGGGCCCGGCCTCTCGGTGCCCGCGTACCTAACTAGCCTCCACAGCGGCCGTGGATCCGTCGGGCGGGGTCCACTGGCCACCGTTTCGGCGGGTATTGGCGTCGGGGCACCCGAGTCGGGAGCCTCCGCCTCCGTCGACGATGCCGGTTCAGGCGAGGCTGGGCTCTGGTCCAGGGCGTCCTGGGCGAGATCCCCAATCGTCCTGACCAGCGCATCGACGGAGTCGGGATCCTCCGCACCGAGGCTCCCCAGGGTGGCTGCGCACGCCTGGATCATCGCATTCGGTGCGATCGGAACGGTAGCTGCTGGTGGTGCGAGAGCTGTGGTTGCCCGCAGCATCTCGTCGAACCAGCCTTCCTCCGGGGTCACCTCCATGACTTCGTCGTCGGAAGCTGACATCTTCGGGAATCTGTAACCAAGTGAGGGTTAGACCGGTACCGCCGGTGGTCGATATGGTTTAATATCCTGAACAGAAATTTTCCCTATCGATCGCCCATCGAGATCGGACAGTTCGTACACTACCCGCGAAATCTGTTTCGAGATCATGTATGGCCCCTCGAAAGGAGGCGCCAATGCCGCCGAGATATGCCTTGCGGCGGACGACAGCACATGCGACCGGCGCAAGACGAGATCCCCAACCTCAAACGTCCTGTCTCGGTGACGGAGGTTGTAGGGTCCGGATTGCCTCCGGAACGCCTCATCGAGGGCGTGCGTAAACGCTGTACGCAAGGTATCCAGGCGAGCCATGCGCCTCATCCACTCCTCTGGAGGACGTGGAATGATCTCGAGATCCCCTTCCGTTTCTCGTCGTAACGATGAAGCTGAAGGTGGCTCGCGGCCAAAGTTCGCGAACGCAGGCGTAGCCTGAAGGGAACTATGATGCGCTGTATTGTACGCAAATCGGAACTCGTGCAGGTGACGGTCCCACTCCTGGTGGTTCCCGTCAAGGAACGCGCGGATCATTGTTTTGATCACCCGGTTCACCCGCTCGGTAGGGTTAGCCTGTGGGTGGTACGGCGGTGTCGTGCTGTGCCGTATACCCACCCGCTCAGTAAACTGGCGGATCGTTCGGTTAACGAACTCCGTGCCATTGTCCGTGAGCAAGACCCGAGGTGCGCCCCAGCGGCTCACCACGAGTTCGTCGAGAGCTTTCGTAATCGTAGCCCCCGTAGCCTTACGAAGGGAGCAGATCTCCACCCATTTAGTGTAGAGATCTTGAATAACGAGAACGTACGAACCTCCTGAGGTGCCGCGGGTGACGGGCCCCATGATGTCCGCTGCGATAACTGTCCAGGGTTGTTCGACTACTCGATGACCCATAAGACCTGCGGGAGCCTGCTGTTCGACTTTGCAGCGCTGGCAAGCGTCGCACTGCTTAACGTGAGCTACCACGTCTTTGAACAGACCCGGCCAATAATAACTGATCGCCAGGCGTCGATAAGTCTTATCGACACCTAGATGACCAGCTTGCGGGAGCGCATGACACTCAGTTAGTGCCACCGGTCGAGACTCGCGGGGGAGGACTAGCTTCCACGCGTCGAGATCCTGGAACTCTAGGTCACCGAGAGTGGAAGGTCGATGGAAGTAGAGTCGATTGTCGACAATCTTCCAATCAGGGAACTTGTCGGGAGCTAAAGAAACGTCACGTAACCTTCGCCGGTACCAGACATCCTGGGTCTCCTGAACACATGTCAGAACGACCGGCTGACCCTCAGGAATTCTCGATAACGCGTCGGGAACATGGTGCAAGGCGCCTTTGCGGTGGACAATGGTGAAACTGTATTCTAGTAACTCCAGTGCCCATCGAGCTAACCGACCAGTAGGGTTTTTTAGGTTATGCAACCACCTCAGACTACTGTGATCCGTGATCACTGTGAATGAGTAACCCTCGAGATAACAACGGAATTTCCGTATAGACCAGAGCACCGCGAGACATTCCTGTTCCGTCACGGAGTATTTCTTCTCCGGATCAGTCAAGGAGCGACTCGCGTAAGCGATAACTCGTTCGTGACCGTCGATAACTTGCGTGAGCACTGCACCGAGACCAACTCCGCTGGCGTCGGTCTGCAGTGTAAACGGGAGCGAGAAGTCGGGGCAGGCGAGCGTGGGTGCGCTGGTTAACCTCCGCTTCAACTCATCGAGAGCTTCCTGTTGTCCGGTATCCCAGGCCCAACTCTGGCCTTTTTTCGTGAGCTGAGTCAGCGGCGCGGCAATGGTCGCGAACTCCGGTATGAAGCGACGATACCACGACGCCATGCCGAGGAAACGTCGCAGTTGCCGGATGTTGCGCGGCGTCGGGAACTCGCGCACGGGAGCTGTTTTCTCAGGATCCACTCGCAAGCCTTCGCTGTCTACGAGGAATCCGAGATAGCGAACCTGGGAGCGGCAAAACTCGCTTTTCTCGCGATTAATGGCCAACCCGGCTTCCGTGATCTTTTTGAGAACTTTGCCGAGCCAGGTTAAATGCTCCTCAAAGGTACTTGTAACGATAATTATATCGTCCAAATACACGAAAACATGCGGGTACATTTCCTCGCCGATAAGCCGGTCCAGCATTCGCTGGAACGTTGCGGGAGCATTCGTGAGTCCGTACGGCATTCGCTTGAATTGATACAAGCCTCTGCCTGGTACGACGAAAGCTGTGACTTCTCGAGATGCGGGATCCATCGGAACTTGCCAATACGCCTGACTCAAATCAAGAGTCGAGATGTAGTGGGCTTGTCGTAGTTCGTCGAGAATAGCCGTCATGTTCGGGATGGGGTAAGCATCCTTCTTCGTGACAGCGTTAACTTTTCGGTAATCGATACAGAAACGGTATTTGCCTGTCGGTTTTTTGATCATGACTACGGGGCTAGCCCAGTCACTCCGGGAAGGCTCGATAACATCGGTCGCGATCATCCGGTCAACCTCCGACCACATGATGTCTCGGATAACCGGCGTGACGGAATATGGTCTTTGTTTGACCGGGGGGCTATCTCCTACCTCGATACTATGGGTAACGAGGGAGGTAACAGCCGTTTCCTCGGTTTCCAGAGGCAAGTGAGCATCGAGGAATTCGCCTAGGCGTTTTGCCTCGTCGGTATCGGGGGTGCGAAGTCCACAGCACATGGAAATGCTGGCTACCCCTCTCTCGGGAACAAACGAGAACTTTACTTCAGGTTTGTCACGGAAATACCACGTTTCGGCATAGAAGTCAACGACCATCCTTGCCTGACGTAGAAAGTCCAACCCAAGAATCAGATCTTCCGAGAGCACTGGTAGATGGTGCGCGAACGCAATGGTAAGACGGTTATTCAGGAGTGCTGGTAACTCCGAGGCCGTTTTCACCATTTCGACTTGGCTGTTCGCGACCACTACGGGTCGGGGCGGTATCTGCACGGTAATCATGCCGAGATCTGACAGGAACTCAATGAGGTCCGGTCCAATGAAGGTCCGGGTAGCTCCGGAGTCCACGAGAGCTTTTACGGAACGACCATAGATCAGCAATTCCACTCGGAATGCCACCACGTCCTCCTCAGAGGCGGCGTTCACGAGAACTTCATCCCGTAAAGACTTAAGAGCCTGTGACGGTGTGTCGGGAGCTCTAACTGTCCTTTTCCGTTGCCTCCGTTTTCTCCTCCGGCCGGCAACAGATTGACAGGAGACCGGTAAACGAGAGCGTTTCGAGAGCGGGACTGTGATGGCATCGTCATCCTCCCTGTGAGGCGCGGGGGGTTCACTCACGCGCCTCTGTCGGCGTTTCCCTGATTGCAAAAGTTGCAACGGGCCGTGGTCACCCCCGACAGTCCACAACGGTAACAAAAGAGACGCCGAGGCTCTTGGCACTCTCTGTGGCGATGCCCCGACTTGCGACAATTCCAGCAGTCGGGGACGCGTCTCTCAGCGGAAGCAGTACGGGAAGTATTCCCCGTGGCCTGTATCGGTAACGGCAGGGCCTCGGTAACCGCACCCGTCGGCGCAGCCTTAGCTCGAGAAGAACTCGGAACTGGCCCGGCCCGAGGAGCTGAGCGTGATGCTGAGGGACCTTGAGGTCGACCTCCGGTACCGGCAGAGCGCCGCGCTCGACTGGGCAATACCGCGTCGAGCAATTCGGGAGCTAACTCGCCATCACTGGCCGAGAGTTGGTCGTCACTGGCGGCGTCGTGAGCTTGAACCGCACGCAGTTCAAGGCGTCGAGAAGGCGTTTTTCGCTCGGGTGGGTCCCAGCACGCAAACCCCGGGCAGAGGGATGCCTCGGGCTTCGGTGGGGGGCGTCGGGTACCCACGCTACGCAGGATCTGCTCCTGTCGGGCTGCCGAGCGTTCGAGATCTCGCATCGTTAACCGATCGTGTATCGGGATCACCAGGCGGTAGGCTGGGAGCATATTTCGATGAGCGTATCGAACTCGCTCCCATTCCGTCCATGCTGGATTTAATCGGGAAAATAAGCCGTTCATGCAGCCTAAATAGACGAGAGCTGACTCATGTTCTCCCTGAGTTCTTCTCGAGATCTCTTCGCGAAGAGCGATTTGATAATCGGGATCGGAGAAGCGTTCCCGGAATGCGGCCTTCGCTGCCGGCCAGTCCGGTAACAGAACGCGAGCCTCTCGATACCAAGTCCGAGCGGCGCCTCTTAAACAAAACGAGATCGTGCGTAGCAAATCTTCGTCATGAATCGGGATTAGAGAGCGGCCTTCCTCGACGAGAGAGATGAAGTCTTCGACATCCTCCTCTCGTCGGCCCGAGAACGAGAGGTCCCAACGGCGGACCTCCTGGAGCACCCGATGGGGAGATAAAAATCTCCTTCGGCGTTGCGGGAACCTGTCCTCATCGGACGTCGAGAAGTTTTCCCGGTCTAACGTCACGCGTCGACGGTTAGGGGGATCGAGCGGTATGGCCGCCATTCGGTTGGCGGCCGGCCGTGCGGCAACGGGATCGGGTCTGGGGTCCCAAAGCTGGGCCCGACGACGTTGTCGTGACGGGAACCGGGCGCCACCACGAGTGTGACTGGGCCCCTCGACTCTCGGGGCGTGATCTTGGTTCCGGTCACCCGGAACCCTAACCTCACCTGGAGGGTGGATCGCTAAGCGGTCCATCGGTAGCTCGGAGGGTGGCCCTTGGGAATCGGATGACCCCTCATCCACAAGAGCGTGACTCGATGGCTCGGTCTTCTTACCGGGATCTGACATCGCAGTAATGCGTCCGTCACCCGGGAGGTAGGCTCCGGTTATTCCCCCGCAAGCCACGAGAACTCGTTCAATCGATTTCGAGAACGCGGAACCCGAGTGTCCAAAAAAAAAAAAAGAAAGGAATATATATAAAAAAAAGGAAAAAATAAAAAAAAATTAGAAAAAATAAAAAATTAAAAAAATAAAAAAAAAAGGACTAGCCGTATTATAATAATAATAGGCGTCCGTAATCGGGAGCCAAGCACTGATTCCAGTGACTTTAAATTCGGGAACTCGTGAATCAAAACGAACAGATTCGTAATATCCGGGAACGGATAGTACCCGGTAACTGTCGTACCCGTAGGCGAAATGCGGTAGCGAGAAATTAAATTTCAACGAATAAATCGGGATACGCCACGAGTGGTCTCGAAAAGCAGCCGTGTTCGACGACGGTTCGCGGCGAAGTGATCGAGACCTCACAACGCACCGATGTCGGGAGCCGAGTGAGAGCCATGGTGGGGTCTCCGGGATCCACGACTGCCATTGGTCAGTCTCGGAGTCGGTAGGGGGGGTCGTAACGGCCCAAAATTCGAATCATGAGGATCCGATAGGCGTTACGGCCTCGGTAACAAAGGCATAATTAAAGAAAGATACCTTCTTTCGGGATCACCGTTGGAAGAGAAAGACCAAGAAGCCAAGATTAATAAAAGGAAATAATAAAATTAGTAACTTAAGGAACTTTCCATGTAGCGCGTCGAGAGCCGTAATCGGTGTGAATCGGTAACTATCGACGGGCAGGGAATCCGTCGTATCCCTGCAAGACCGCCGGACCGAAACACCTCGAACCATGAGGGCCGAGATCCAAAACCAAAGCAAACAAAAACCAAAAAAAAAAAAAAAAATCAACGGAAAATAATAGTAATAAAAAAAAAATGTCATAAAAAAAACGGAGAGGTTTTCTGCTCGGGAACCGTCACGTCGAGGCGCGTCGAGACCAACGAAACGGCGTCTCTATTCGGTAAGACTTCGGTTCGGAGCTGATATTCTCGGCGAGCAGGGAATCCGACGTATCCCTGCAAGATCGCCGAGCCCCAAGTCCTCCGAAACCGAACACACGGGAATCGATAGCGGGATAGCGCATTCAAAAAAAAGGAAAAAAACGAAAAAAAAAGAAAGATCACCAAAATACAAATATCGAATAAAAAAAATAAAATATAATTTTCTGGAGTACTGCGCTATCTGCCCCGGTAACGCGCATTTTCATGCGATCGAAATCATAGGCGCGTCCTTTCGGAAATACACACGCGCGTGTACTCGTCGCGAGTTCGAAAGGACCACCAAAACGATAAAACTACGTATTCGCGTGTACCGAGACCAAGGTATTTCACGCGGTATCCGTACGAGCGTCTCAACGTTCGGTTAGTATATTTGACTCCGAAAGATATACTACGAGAGCGTACGCCGTGATTTCGGATACGCACTCTCACAGAGGGTAATCCGAACTCGGGATCCATTTTGTCTCGATGGGCGATTGGGAAAAAAAAATGTTTGTGTCGGCAATAATAAAATACCACACAAAAAAAAATAAAATAAAATAAAATTACCGAACACAAAAAAAAACAATAGAAATAAATAAAATGTGGATGGACAAATAATGTCGAGATCGTGTGCAGTACTCACGTAAATACTTGTGGAAACACTTGTAAGCCGTAAGCAGCACTAAGGCGAGAATAGTAGCTTGATAACCGTACGCGGTGATAATTCAAGACAAAGTGTCTTGAAATCGTCAAATATCGGTTATCGAGATCGAAAGTCCTTAGGTAGGAGCTTTCCGAGAACCCAAAAAAAATTGTTTGTCGCAAATCGACATTGTTCATCGTAACGGCCGAAGCCGAAACAATAGACGGATTAACGGTAGCGTCACTCGCCCGTGACCGCTTCATGAGCGTCGCGGGGAGGGCGAGCGGGAGCCAGAAACCTCCGAAAAACGAAGTAATCGAAACTTCCCAAAATTATGTCGAAAACTGTAATTTTCCGAATAATAAATCACTCGAAAATGTAAATCGAGAAAAGACCACTTTCGAATAATAAATTTATTCGAAAGTGTCAAGCGAGAACAGACAATTCTCGAATAATACATTTTTTGAAAATGTCAACGAGAAAAAATCGTTCTCGAATAATAATTTTATTCGAGAATGTCAAACGAGAACAGACAATTTTCGAATAATAAATTCATTCGAAAATGTCAACGAGAACAGACAATCTTCGAATAATAAATCTACTCGAAAATGTCAATGAGAAAAGACCGTTCTCGAATAATAATTTCATTCGAGAAGGTCACACGAGAACAGACAATTTTCGAATAATAAATTCATTCGAAAATGTCAACGAGGAAAGACAGTTCTCGAATAATAATTTCATTCGAGAATGTCAAACGAGAACAGACAAATTTCGAATAATAAATTTATTCGGAAATGTCGACGAGAAAGGACAGTTCTCGAATAATAACTTTATTCGAGAATGTCAAACGAGAACAGACAATTTTCGAATAATAAATTTATTCGAAAATGTCAACGAGGAAAGACAGTTCTCGAATAATAATTTCATTCGAGAATGTCAAACGAGAACAGACAATTTTCGAATAATAAATTTATTCGAAAATGTCAACGAGAAAAGATAGTTCTCGAATAATAATTTCATTCGAGAATGTCAAACGAGAACAGACAAATTTCGAATAATAAATTTATTCGGAAATGTCGACGAGAAAGGACAGTTCTCGAATAATAATTTTATTCGAGAATGTCAAACGAGAACAGACAATTTTCGAATAATAAATTTATTCGAAAATGTCAACGAGAAAAGACAGTTCTCGAATAATAATTTCATTCGAGAATGTCAAACGAGAACAGACAATTTTCGAATAATAAATTTATTCGAAAATGTCAACGAGAAAAGATAGTTCTCGAATAATAATTTCATTCGAGAATGTCAAACGAGAACAGACAATTTTCGAATAATAAATTTATTCGAAAATGTCAACGAGAAAAGACAGTTCTCGAATAATAATTTCATTCGAGAATGTCGAACGAGAACAGACAATTTTCGAATAATAAATTCATTCGGAAATGTCAACGAGAAAGGACAGTTCTCGAATAATAATTTCCTTCGAGAATGTCAAACGAGAACAGACAATTTTCGAATAATAAATTTATTCGAAAATGTCAACGAGAAAAGACAGTTCTCGAATAATAATTTCATTCGAGAATGTCGAACGAGAACCGACAATTTTCGAATAATAAATTCATTCGGAAATGTCAACGAGAAAGGACAGTTCTCGAATAATAATTTTATTCGAGAATGTCAAACGAGAACAGACAATTTTCGAATAATAAATTTATTCGAAAATGTCAACGAGAAAAGACAGTTCTCGAATAATAATTTCATTCGAGAATGTCAAACGAGAACCGAAAATTTCCGAATAATAGCACATCCGAACATTTTGGTCGAGAACAGAAAATTTTCGAAAAATAAGGTATTCGAAAAATTTCAATCGGGATCGTGGAATGCCCAAAAAAAAAAATATTCGGAATTCACCATCTAATCGGGAACGAGAATTTCCGAAAAATAAAATATTTGGAAATTCACAAGTGAATCGAGAACGAGGATTTCCGAAAACTAAAATATTCGGAAATTCACAAGTATATCGAGAACGAGAATTTCCGAAAAATAAAATCTTCGGAAACTCACAAGTAAATCGAGAACTAGAATTCCCGAAAAATAAAATATTCGGAAATTCACAAGTATGTCGAGAACGAGAATTCGGGAACTGTCGAGTTAATTAAAACTCAACGTAACGAGAACGCGAAAATAGAGGAAAACAATTAAGTATAAAATTAAAAAAAAGTAAAAAAAAATTAAAAATAATTGAGAAAAAAAAGGAAGAGAAAAAAAAAATAGGAAAGAAAAAAAAATAATGACCGAAAAAAAAAAAAACAAAAAAAAATAATTGGAAAAAAAAATTAAAAAATCATTAATGCACCATAATTGCACAACACGCACGGGAGCAGCTATTTATTGGAAGGCCCCACGTTGGGCGCCATTTGTGACGTATTTTTCGTGAGCGTAACGATAAACGGAAATTAAACACACGAGAACGGTCACCTTCGGCCGTCCACCCACGCTTACGCATCCGTAAACCCGGTAGGCGCCAGTTAATTTTGTTTCACCGGTATTAACAACCGGTATGCCCCTGGAATCAAGGGAGGCAAGCTCGATTCCAATCAGATCGGCAGTCGGGGCATAACGGCCGATCAAAACACAAACACACAAAAAAAAAAATCGAGAACATCGCTACTTTTTGGAGACGCGTTAAAGTAGCAAACGCAACGGGATGCACTCGCGAGAGCGAACGGTTGCGGAATTTGCACGGCCGCTCAGGCTGCTTGCTTGTGGTAGAGAGGGTCGAGATTCGGTCCAATAAATAGCTTATTAATCGATTTTGAATCGATTCACGGGAGCAAGTACTTATTGTTAATAAATAATGCGAGAACAACTCACCAAAAATCCGGTGACGGGTCCCGGGAATCGGGAACTAAAACCCATAGGATCTCGCGGCACCAGTAAGTGCACTCTTGCACTACACCGCACGAAAACTATCCGATTTATTCGATCGGAATCTATCGAGGCACTCGTATGCATAGCATACGCCACACACGATATCACGGGAACACACACCGTACTCTAAGGAGTACGCGAGAACTGCGCGATGACGCGCGCGCGATCGACAGAAAAACCTGTCAACACGGGAGCGGATTAACGACTCGAGGCACCTCGGCGGTGTCCCGAGTAAGACTGATTGTCTCCAGCAATCATCGAAAACTCGATATTGATTATATTCGATGTCTTCCCGAAATTCCTTGCCCGAGAGCTACTGCCCTCTCTCACTCGAACAATCTCTCAACTATACGGGAGCGCAATTAATGCCGGTAACATGCGAAATCTGCACAGTCGCCTCCCTTAGTGCTTCACGCGAGAACGGGCCTATACTGCACATTTACTCGACACTAGGATGCCCCATCCTATGCCAAAAACTAACAACTCGCCACCCGTTCTCCAGCGCAATGCACTCTCGCTATCGGGCGCCGGATTTTCACCGGTCTAAAACTAACTGCAAGACCTTTGCCGGCAATTCTTACTTGTCGGGCTGCTCGTTTCGATGAGCTCTCATCCTCGCGACAAGTTCGAATATGCCGAGCATTTTATCCTTACCAAAAAACAGAACGGAACTCAAGAACGGAAACTCTACTCTAGAGCTCGTGGTTATCCGTAACGAGATCCAGATCTCGAGGAGGGCAGCGACGGAACAGTGACAATATCGCCAACAAAATACCCTTGTGAACGCGATTTACAAAAAATCACGTCACAAGAGATAGTTCGATTCAATATCACAACTACGAAAATGATAGCCATTGAAATCACTGGCGATACGTGACTCTGCTGCGGCCATGTCAGAACAGCGACAGAACAGCGACAGTTCAAAATGCGCACCATATGCGTCGACTTTACAGTGGCAGCTTCGACAGACTGAAATTAGCTCTGAAACAGCCGTCTCCGACCAATCGGAAGACTCGAAAAGTGACTTCAGCCTTTCGAGTTCGATGTGTCATGTCTTTTTTAGGAGAGGACAAATAGTCAATGCCGAATTATTTCCTTTCCGTACTTGCGGATATGTCATGATAATAAACATTAATGAGCTACTTTCTCAAACGTGGGAGAATGTTTAATGTGAAAATAATGAAGCAAGATGCACGAGATCTGCACTATATGCTTGATTATATAACCCAGCATATAACGTAGCCCCCGTGCATCTTGCTTCGTGCATTTCAGTGACACTGTAATTATAATATAGGCTTTATCACTAAAGTAGACAATATATGCGTAACAAGTCATTTTGCTAACTCACCCTTTATAACAATAAATTAAACGAAGCCATGGAGTTCCTTATCTAGATTATATAAATTAGATAACGAACTCCATGGCTTGGTTTAAGTTATTCTTGGAATAACTTAAACCAATGCTTGGTTATATAATCTAGATTTAAAAAACTCCATGTCTTGCTTTAAGTTATTGTTGTTAAGAGTGAATCAACAAAATGACTTATTATTCGTGTATTGTCTACCTTGGTAATAAAGCCTATGTATATATACGGTGTCACCGAAACGTACGATAGGTCACGTTGGGATGATTTTGGTAACCGTCACCAAAATGCCCTTTTAATCTTAGATTGTCTATTTCGGTTACTTAGTATATGTAGACATCCATTGTCACCGAAATGTGCAATAGGTCGTGTATCGATGTTTTCGGTGACGTCACTGAAATGCGCAATTAATGACATATTGGTTTGTTTGGTGACACCATCGCTTAAATATGCTCAACGGACATATAAAATAAAGAATTTTCATTCTATTCATATGATACCGATACGGACTTCACTATTAAAGCGGATTTGATTAGTAGGGCTGTTTGCAACATTATTTCATGTTAATTTTATCAAAGTTAACGTAATATATACTACAGTCGATGTTATTTCAATCGTATCATCTTCTAACATGGCCAAATATGGTCCTATATGGATAATAGCATGAGTAATAAGCTCATTATAATCTGTATACGGCGATCAAATTGAATTGCAGTCCGATAATTGCATTAATGTGACAATTAGAGCTGAATATGCTGCATCGATGATTTCGGTAACAGTGACCAAAATCTGCGTTTTACATAAGGTTATTTCGGTGACAGTCACCAAAGAAGCCAAGTGTGACCAAAATAGGCACCTAGTCCGACCAATTGTCACCAAAGTAGCCAAATGACCTACATATATATATATATATATATATATATATTTTTTCTCTTCTCTCTCTCATTGAAAGAAAGAAAATAGGCAAAAACCGCACAAAACACGGGCTGAAGGACTCCGGTCGATGGCCTATTGGTCGAACGAATATTTGTCAAAATTATTAATTACGGATTGTTAAATGTAACCCAACTCACATGTATATATTTCGACCAATAAATTTCTTGTACTACTACTACTATTTATTTATTTATTTATTTATTTATTTATTTATTTATTTATTTATTTATTTATTTATTTATTTATTTATTTATTTATTTATTTATTTATTTATTTATTTATTTATTTATTTATTTATTTATTTATTTATTTATTTATTTATTTATTTATTTATTTATTTATTTATTTATTTATTTATTTATTTATTTATTTATTTATTTATTTATTTATTTATTTATTTATTTATTTATTTATTTATTTATTTATTTATTTATTTATTTATTTATTTATTTATTTATTTATTTATTTATTTATTTATTTATTTATTTATTTATTTATTTATTTATTTATTTATTTATTTATTTATTTATTTATTTATTTATTTATTTATTTATTTATTTATTTATTTATTTATTTATTTATTTATTTATTTATTTATTTATTTATTTATTTATTTATTTATTTATTTATTTATTTATTTATTTATTTATTTATTTATTTATTTATTTATTTATTTATTTATTTATTTATTTATTTATTTATTTATTTATTTATTTATTTATTTATTTATTTATTTATTTATTTATTTATTTATTTATTTATTTATTTATTTATTTATTTATTTATTTATTTATTTATTTATTTATTTATTTATTTATTTATTTATTTATTTATTTATTTATTTATTTATTTATTTATTTATTTATTTATTTATTTATTTATTTATTTATTTATTTATTTATTTATTTATTTATTTATTTATTTATTTATTTATTTATTTATTTATTTATTTATTTATTTATTTATTTATTTATTTATTTATTTATTTATTTATTTATTTATTTATTTATTTATTTATTTATTTATTTATTTATTTATTTATTTATTTATTTATTTATTTATTTATTTATTTATTTATTTATTTATTTATTTATTTATTTATTTATTTATTTATTTATTTATTTATTTATTTATTTATTTATTTATTTATTTATTTATTTATTTATTTATTTATTTATTTATTTATTTATTTATTTATTTATTTATTTATTTATTTATTTATTTATTTATTTATTTATTTATTTATTTATTTATTTATTTATTTATTTATTTATTTATTTATTTATTTATTTATTTATTTATTTATTTATTTATTTATTTATTTATTTATTTATTTATTTATTTATTTATTTATTTATTTATTTATTTATTTATTTATTTATTTATTTATTTATTTATTTATTTATTTATTTATTTATTTGGTAAACGGGGCAAGCCCCTTGACAACTACGGCGCCATGGATATTCAGGACCTACAGTTTTAGGTGGGTTCCGAACCACCGGGGATTACAGAAAAAGCACATAGAAAAATTCCATTGGTGCCCGGCCGGGAATCGAACCCGGGCCCCCTGCTTGAGAGGCCGCGTCTCTATCCACTGCGCCACTGCCTTCCCCGCATTTTGCGTGGATTACAGGGAATTAAATAAAGTAACACGTAAAGACGCGTATCCGCTTCCGAGAATGGATACGATATTAAGCAAATTGCAAGAGGCCGTGTACATAACGACGTTGGATATGAGCGCTGCGTACCACCAGATATTAATGGAAGAGAACAGACGTCGTTTCACTGGTTTTATTGTCGAAGGAAAGGGATTGTTGCAATTTCGAAGTATGCCCTACGGTTTATGCAACGCGCCCGCGACGTTTCAGAGGCTCATGGATAGATTGATAGGCCTTGAGTTCGAGCGTATCTCGACGATATTAAAATCGTGAATCGTACGTTCGAAGATCATCTCGAGTGGATCACGAAGATCCTCGGTATTATTCGAGAAGCGGGCCTCATATTGAATTTTGAAAACAGCGAATTTTGTCGGAACGAAGTAAGATATCTCGGATTTTTGGTAAACCGCGATGGATTGCGGCCGGATCCGGAAAAGATAAGACCGATAGCAGAATATCCGCGACTGCGAAACGCCACGGAATTACGAAGATTTAACGGAATGGTCAATTGGTACCATCGGCACTTGAAAAATATTTCGCACATTGCAGGACCACTCAATCGCCTCACGAGTAAAACAGTATCGTGGTTATGGACCGAAGTTGAGGAGGCTGCATTCCGCGCAGTAAAAAACGAAATAGTAAATTCAGCGATTCTCACATAACCGGATTATAGTATCCCATTTATTGTTTACACCGACGCGAGCGACAAATGTATTGGCGCGGTGCTAACTCAGCCGGGGGACGACGGAGAAAAGTTGATTGAATGCGCGAGCAGGGCAATGACAGGGGCGGAAACGCGTTACACGGTAAAAGAAAAAGAATGCCTCGCGGTAGTGTGGTCTGTTCGCAAATTTTGGCCATACTTAGAAGGTTACGAATTTACCGTGGTGACAGACCATAGCAGCCTCTGGTGGCTACATAATTTAGTCGACCCAATAGGACGCTTAGCGAGATGGGCATTCGAGCTTTCTAGCTACAAAATGAAAATCGAATATTGAGAAGGTACCGAGAACGAAGTCGCGGACGCGCTCTCCAGAATGTTTGAAGATATTGAACCGGATTGGAGCGCTCAGGCAGATTCTCTGGGAGATGCGTTCGAGATAGACGTATGCAGAGAGGCGCGAAGCTATCAACCGAAATCCGCGTGGATTCGCTGATTGGGTGTTCGAGGGAAATGATATGTATTTTTATCGGCCCGATGCGTTAAAAAAATCAACGGAAGAAGATTTAGATGCGTGGAAACTGGTAGTGCCCTCGGAAGACTGCGAAAATATTCTGCGACAGGCACACGATAGCGTACAGGCCGGACACCCGGGTGTAGAAAGAACGTATCGCCGTGTCGCCACGCATTATTATTGGCCAGGAATGTACTGCGATGTTAAGAGATATGTAGGAAAATGTGTCACGTGTGCGTTGCACAAAGCGAATCAAGCTAGACCGATGGGAATTATGGGACTGCGCATAGTTGCCCAGCCATGGGATATTGTAGCATCAGACGTGATGGGACCGTACCCAAGGTCGAAGTTCGGCAACAAATATCTCATAGTATTCGAAGATTTATTTACGCGATGGATCGAGTGCGTACCTGCGCCGGCGGCGACAGGTAAAACCATTACAGAAGCTTTCCGCGCGCGCGTTTTATGCCGTTGGGATACACCGCGAGTACTGTTGACTGATAACGGAACGGAATACGTGAACCAGACAGTAATGAGAATGACAGAAGAATATGGTATCGAAAGAAGGCTGACACCACCGTATCACGCACAGGCGAATCCTGTAGAGCGCGTTAACCGAAATTGAAAAACAATGATATCGAGCTATATTTCCGGCGATCATAGCGAGTGGGACTTGCATATCGCGGAATTTCAGTTCGCATATAATACTGCGGTATACATTTCGCTTGGAGTGAGTCCAGCATTTTTAAATCTCGGGCGGGAACCGAAGTCAGCACAGCATTGGAAACGCTTGATAGTAGACGAAGTCGCGCCGATCGCCCCAGATAGGGAAAAATGAGTATCGAGAATGAACAGACTTGTCGAGATGCGCGATCTCGTAACAAATAAAATTCGGGAAGCATCAGAGAAACAGGCCGCGTATTATAATCGACGAAGACGCGAGGTGCCGATGCACGCGGGAGATCGAGTATATCGGAAGTACCGCGTATTGTCAAAAGTCGCAAATAATATGACCTCGAAATTCGCGAAGAGATATGCCGGTCCGTACGAAGTCGTGAGAGTCGTGTCGCCAAGCGTAGTAGAGTTGACCGATCCAGACGGCCGGTCTGCAGGGAGATGGCATTTGAAGGACTTGAAATTGGTGAGTAATGTGCCAACCCCGGCGTGCTCGACTGCTCAGTAGTGTGTAAGAAATAGTTTATAGCATTTTCGCGAAGATAATGCGTAACGGAAAAAAAGACTGATTTATTTTTGAGTTGAAAAGCAGAAAGGAACTGTCTAATTTTTTTCACTGATTACAATGTCATTTTTCCTATTAGTCAGTAAGAATTGTTGAGTTACGATATTGTTTTAATTTTTTTTTGTATGGCCAGCCGTCCCGTGTAGCCGACGTAAGGACACGCACGAGCGAGGCAGCGAAAGAAAAATTAATTTGATTTTTGGTTCAGTTGGAAAAAAAGCCGCATGAGACGAAGTCTCTGCGAAAAGAAATGTTTTTTTTTTTGTTGATTGCCATTTTTTAGTTTAATTTTGTACTGGCGTGGACCGCGACGGACGGTACGACCGAGGGAAATAGAATTGGATTTAACTTTTGTGTTGGTGTTGGAAATTTATTGAATATGGAATTACGGTGGAGGAAGTGCGAGACACCATTGCGGAGCGATCTGCAGCAAAACGCGTTGCAATGGTGTATCAGCGTGAGCCTACCTCGCGTTAGAGCGGGTAGTCTGGCCTAGTGGGGGGATGTGACGAGGCGTTGATACACGCTCGCATCAACGCGCTGGGCCTAGGGTGCTCGTGCACCGAGGCCTCACGAAAGCCCGCGTAGCAACCGAATCGTTCCTCGTCATGGTAAACTCGGAGCGTTATTCGAATGTTTGACTGCCGTGAATATCACTTACAGGATTCTCGGAATTGGAGCAAAGGGCCGGGATGACGCTCGCGACGTCGGAGGATGGAAGGAGAGAGAGGGACAGCGGAAGAACGCGACGATCGACAAAGTCGATCGATGGCAGGGCGTGACCCCCACCCCAGACGTCCGAGGCACGCGTAACTCGGCATAGCGTGCGATAATTATCGAAAAGATTTTAGTTAGCTTCGAGCCATGAGCAGAGATAATAAGCCTCCGGCGAATAACTCCAGTTAGATTGGGAGCGTCTCACGAGTGTGACCTCAAACGAGTAAAGAGAAAGAATAGGAAGAAGATCGCGCTCGAGCAGTACTCGCGCATTTTCGATAGATTTTTGTTACCGCGTCGAGCGTGTTACAACGTGTTTCCGCGAGTCTTAGCGAACCGTGCGCTTGCCGACGGTAACATTAGTGATCGAGAGAATAATAATTGGCTGAGTGGAAGCCGCTTCGCTAGGATTTTCGTAAGTAGCAGAGACTCGAGAAGACTGTAGGAAAAGGTAGGCGCACGTGGTGCACCATTTTTCGAGATATTGTCCGCGTCTGTAGAATCCTCCTCGATATTGTCGGCTTCCCCGAGTCGAGGAAAAAGGCTCCTCGAATTAGTAGCGTTGCGTGCGTAATAACCCGCGAATTTTGTTCGGACTCGAGTCATATTTTGTACTTGATTTATTACATTGATAATTTCCTTAGTATTGAATAAATTATTGTTTTGTTATTTTGGAAAATAGAATCTCGCGTTCGTTTAATTAATTTTGCATTTGCCTCGAACTGCACCCCTTTCCAGCTAGCCGGTCAACCGGTGAAGAATTAAAGAAGAGTGGTAAGTTTGCCTGGCTTTCGGGAAAATAATAGAGAGCCTGGAGCCCAGCAACAAAATAGGTAAATAGTGTGGAAAGTGCGGAAATAATAAAAGAGTGTGTAAAATTCAGGGCGTCGTTATATTTGGTCGGCGCTCCTATTTTGTTGCTGGGCGCCAGGCTCTCTATTATTTTCCCGAAAGCCAGGCAAACTTACCACTCTTCTTTAATTCTTCACCGGCTAGCTGTGTAAAATTCTGGGCGTCGTTATATTTGGTCGGCGACTTCACGAGGAGCGCCGACCAAATATAACGACGCCCAGAATTTTACACACTTTTATTATCTCCGCACTTTCCACACTATTTACCTATTTTCGCTAAGCGCCAGGCTCTCTATTAAATTCCCGAAAGCCAGGGAATAATCTTTCGTTGCTCTTGTCGTTTTCTTCACCGGTCTACCGGCTAGCTGGAAAGGGGTGCAGTTCGGGGCATGCGAAATCAAATACGCGAACAAGTGATTCTATTTTAAATTATCATAAAATACCAATTTAATCCATCTTTAGGAAATTATCAACGTAACAAATTAAGTACAACAATTGACTTGAGTCCGAACAAAATTCGCGGGTTATTACGCACGCAACGCTACTAATTCGAGGAGCCTTTTTCCTCGACTCGGGGAAGCCGACAATCACGAGGAGGATTCTACAGACGCCGACAATATCACGAAAAATGGTGCACCACGTGCGCCTACCTTTTCCTACGCTGCTGGCCTCGATCCTCGCTGCGATGCCGGTCCTCTCGAGTCTCTGCTTCTCACGAAAATTCTAGCGAAGCGGCTTCCACACTGCCAATTATTATTCTCTCGATCACTAATTTTACCGTCGGCATGCGCACGGTTCGCTAAGGCTCGCGGAAACACGTTGGAACACGCTCGACGCGGTAACAAAAATCTATCGAAGATGCGCGAGTACTGCTCGAGCGCGATCTTCTTTCTATTCTTTCTCTTTCCAATCTAACTGAAGTTACTCGCCGGAGGCTTATTATCTCTGCTCACGGCTCGAAGCTAACTAAAAATCTTTTCGATAATTATCGCACGCTATGCCGGGTTACGCGTGCCTCGCACGTCCGGGTTGGGGTTCACGGCCTGCCATCGATCGACTTCGTCGATCGTCGCGTTGTTGCGCCGTCTCTCTTTCTCCTTCCATCCTCCGACGTCGCGAGCGTCTTCCCGGCCCTTTGCTCTAATTCCGAGAATCCTCTAAGTGATATTCACGGCAGTCATATTTTCGAATAACACTACGAGTTTACTATGACGAGGAACGATTCGGTTGCTACGCTGGCTTTCGTGAGGCCTCGGTGCACGAGCACCCTAGGCCCAGCGCGTTGATGCGAGCGTGTACTAACGCCTCGTCACAATATATATATATATAATTATTTTTTAAATTATTCGAAATTATTCGATATGTTAAGGATGCATTCGTTGTTTGCTAACAAATTAATTTGTTAGTCCAACCAATCGATTTCTTTGTCCAATCAATCGATTTGTTGGCCAAGCTAATCGATTTGTTTCCGTAACCCAACAGTTTATCGGTCCTATCAATGTCATCGAAGCCTATTTATATTTAATTCATTTGCAGAAAACCAAATAATAATGGAGAATAATGTACGAAGAATTATTGTCGTTGATATTTTGGATAGAAGATCAGTTTTTTAATGAGACGTCGTTTTTTCACCGCATGCACACGCGGAACTGAATATTTTATGGAAAGGCAAACTTTATGAGGCGAAAATTCTGTAGCAGAGCGGTAAGTCTGGAGCAATTTGATTTTATTTATTTCTAAAGAATTCGCTAAACTTCAGTTTTTCAAATTCATTCAAGACAAGCATGCAAAGTGGAACTTATATATTGCTACTGCATTATTTCCAACTTTTTCCTAATCTTCTGCTATCAAGAAGCCAACTATAAAATAATAAGGAAGCAATATGCAAGATCCTCCTTTGCATCTTTGTCTAACCTCTGATGTGTACACATGTTAGCACGATATGTGGCTATTTTTTAATGATCCGGAAGTTTTCTGCATCTGCAAAATTTACACGTTGACCAGCTGTAACAATGTAACTATGTAAGGCTATTGCTAACAAGCCTGATTCGGTGATGTTGCAGGAAACTATGGTATGGAGATGACACAATAATTTTTGATCTTTTTAAATCGAAGTGTTATCTATGTAACGTTTAACGATCTTTTGAATAATTTTATAAAATGGAGAAAAAAATAGTAGGACGTCTCGGCCCACTCTGGCCTATGATTCTAACGTTTTGTTGCACATCATAGTATTTTTGAGAATTTTTTGAGTTTTTTAAATTAGGGCTTTTTCTACATAGATTTAATTATTTATAACTCAGAAATTTCGATTACAAAAAATCTGAAAAAATGTCTATATGCATTTTTCAGTTGGACGAATAACATAAAAAATAGCTGCGAAAAAAAAATGAGATTCAGCCGTTGACCACTTTCTGCTTCAGCGTCCCGATCCTCGTCCCCTAGATGACTTTCTTCGACATCTTCACTAACTTGTTTGGAATCCCCGGTATAGGAATCTCCTGTTCATTCACGTTCTACTCGTTCTACTACTCTGTAACTGAAACTTGCTTATATTACAATATAATTTTTTTTAAATTCATTAGTGTATACAATAAAATATTACGTATGTGTTAATAAAAACTAAGCATTCTCACCTTAAATATTGTTTATTTTTTCAGATTATTCTGTTTCTTTTGGTATAGGAACTAGATTTTTATTTATTATTTATTGCCGTCTAAAATTTCGCTGGCCTCGAGAAGCACGAAATTTTTCTAAGTCCAGTAAAAAAAAACAAAATTTTCAAGTCCACGGGAGGAACGAAATATTTCTAAGTCCATTAAGGGGAGGGAGTCAGGTCAAAATAATTAAATTTGTAAATTCAATATCATCCAAATTCTCTTGCATATAAAAATGATCAATGAACTATATTGTTGGTACTGGATAAAAGGATTTTTTACTGCCATCTGACTTGCATATGCCTTTCCATATTATCTTAAGCAAAGGTCTTAGGTTTTCCACTCTGCGCGTGATTTAGACCAAACTGCTAGGCAGATTGGGCTAGTTGATGTCTCATTTTCTTCTTCATAAAAAGATACACCGGCTAAATGGAGCAAAATATTTTTTTTTATTCTGAAAGCAAAGCTAATAACTGATTTAGAAAATAGCATAAAATTTATTTAGTAATAACTATGTCACTTGAAAAATATTACCTTTTATTAACTTTTGCTCCATTTAGCCGGTGTATCTTTTCATGAAGAAGAAAATGAGACGTCAACCAGCCCAATCTGCCTAGCAGTTTGGTCTGAATCACGCGCAGAGTAGGTTTAAAACCAAGTTTCGGCAAATGGCATCTAAAGCTTACCACTCAAATAAAAATGTTTATTCTGTTTTCATCTTTGGGGCACCTTAGTACCTTTAATGAACAAAATAAAAATATTATTTGCAAGTCAGATTACAGAATATTATTAATAATGTTATTAATAAATGTTTGTTTTTTTACAAATAAATAAGTAAATGAATGCATAATTTGAAAAAAAACCTGTAAATAATATGGGGATGATCACTTTTATTGACGACATCACTGAAAATTTATCCGGTGTTGACACATTCACAAATGTGCTGCACAAACATTAAATCATCACTTCATAACAAATGTACGTATCTGATCACTTCTGATGATTGTTGATTCAGTTTTAAACGCTACTGATTGAAAAAAGAACCGTAAATGGCCAACGGAATCAAACTAATAACATAATATGAACGAAAAATAAAAACGTCAATTCGAGGTTATGCGTCTCGCATGTAGCAGAAGTAACTTCTCGGGGCAGTAACACGCTGCGCATGCGATACGTGCTAAGATATCACAGCGCATGTCCTATTATTCGCGCGAATTCGAAAATAATGTAATGTTACGTGTTGCGTTGAAGACATCACACTCTCATCGCGTCATTTGTATCGCGTTTCGCTAACTGGTTTAAAAAATGGTAAACAAATAAAAATTTATTTACAAATACGTAATAAACTTTTTATTATATAGAAAAAAATCATTAAAAACAGGTATATTGCAGAAATCGGCCATTTTTTCGGCTTCAGGTCTAAGATTTTGCAGGTTCAGAGGGTATACTTAACTAAACGAAACTGCCGAAGAGAGAAAAAAAAAAATATTAGTTTTTTTTTTTTCAACACCCTTAATTATTTTGTGTGAACAAAAAATCGGCCATAATGTCTGCATATAACAAAAATAAATAAATAAAATAATTTAAAATTCAAAAATAATATTCTGGTCATTTTTACGACTTTTGAGAAAATTAAATATGAATGGTACCGTAGAAACTTAGCCATTTTTGCGAATTCCGGCTTATAACTTTACTAATAGATAGATTACATGGAAATGAATGTTTTCACAGAAAAAAAAAATAATCGATTTTTTTAAATTTTAGACCTGACTCCCCCCCCCCCCCCCCCTTAAGAGAAAAAAATGCAAAGTCCGCGGGTGGCACGAAATATTTCTAAGGCCATTAAGAGAAAAAAAAATCAAAGTCCGCGGGAAGCACGAAATATTT
This sequence comes from Ephialtes manifestator, assembly GCA_963970395.1. NCBI lineage: Eukaryota > Metazoa > Arthropoda > Insecta > Hymenoptera > Ichneumonidae > Ephialtes > Ephialtes manifestator. Next base: position 130,794 of record CAXAOA010000146.1, read on the forward strand.
CTAAGACCATTAAGAGAAAACAATGTAAAGTCCGCAGGAAGCACGGAATACTTCTAAGTCCATTAAGAGAAAAAAATTCAAAGTCCGCGATCGACACGAAATATTTATAAGTCCATTACGAGAAAAAAAATGCAAAGTCCGCGGAAAGCACGAAATATTTCTAAGACCATTAAGAGAAAAAAAATCAAAGTCCGCGGGAAGCACGAAATATTTCTAAGTCCAAATTATTTATAAGTCGAAAGCTTATAACCGGCTTCCCTTTTTATTAGGAGGGGGAAGGGGTTAGTGAAAAATCAAGAATAATCAAGAAAATAGTTATAAGAAAAATACCAAAGGTTTATTTAATGACAAAAATCTCAATAACAAACAAAAGAAAAACTCGATAAAATAACTCTAAATAAACTAAATATAATCACTCGAATTTAATAAATATCAGAGCAAAGGGCAAGGGAGGGATTTTCGCTAACGGGGGGAAAATAGAAATAATCGAATCTACGGGGAGAATGGGCGTCAGCTACGTATCGTGTAGCAACGTCACTTTACCGGTTACGTTCCACGGTAATTTAATAGTAAAAGAAAAGCAAGAAAACGGAACTCAAAAATAATAATAGTCATCATAAACTGGGCACGGCTAGCTGGGAGAGGAGACGGTTCTCAAGGTCGTGAATTCCCGAACTCGACGGCTACTTAAATATTACCTCGGTGTGGCTGAAGGGGGGGGGGGGGAATATTCATTAACAGGGCAAAAATAACGGGAAAATAGTAATGAGAAAATGATGCCGGGCGAAAATAACAATCGGAAAAACAATAACGGCCGAAAATAATATTGGGAAAAATAATAACCGGCGAAAGTAATAATGGGAAAAATAATGGCGGCGAGAATAATAACGGGAAAAAGAAATCACTGGAAAACTGATAATGGCAAATCTAATAACGGGAAAAAATAATGGGCAATAATAATAATGGGCAAGAATAATAACAATCGTCGAGATAGTCGCGATAACCACCACACTACCTCGCACGCAGAAACACTGAATAAACTCTAATTAACTCGATGGAAAGATGCCGGTCTCCACGTGGTGGCAGCTGGTTAACTCGATACAAAAACAATAACACTTGAAACTCGAAACATACGGGGCTAAAGGGGTGAAAAAGGGGGTCTCAAAATATATAAAAATTAGTCACTCGAATTCTCCCTCAAACACACACACAAAAATAGCACCGGGGACAATACCCGCCGGTCACTCTCGAAATATACTCTAATTTTAACGGGTAACGACGATGACGGCAAGGCTCGAAGTAAGGAAAATGTCCTCCGTCTTCTTCCTCGATGTATTCGGGAGCTCTCGGCGATCCGCGGCTTTGTCGGCTCGATAGCACTACGGCGCGTCGGCATCGATCAGCGGATCGAGTGTGGCTGGTCAGTGGCGCTCGAGCAGTGCTGTGGCGGAGCAGTGTAGCGCTGCTGGACGGTGTGATCGCCGCGGGCTGTTTGACTGCCGCTGGCGATCCTTGTAGTGCGAGTACACGCACACAGTTGGGCGGCTAACTACACATATGTCCACACTCATCAACTGGCTGTAGATGCTGTCCGGGGTCAGATCGTGCCCTCTCCAGCCCACACTCTCCCCATGTCACTCTGCCTAAGCTGTCGTAGTCTCTCTATCTCGTCCTTGAGGGCCTCGTTACTCTTCGTTCCTTAAAACTACGCACTCATACCAGGGATATCAATGGGGAGGGGAGAGGGAAAGAGTGATCTCTACACAAAATATTAATCTCCACTAAATCTAGAATATAATTAACAAAATAACAAAAAACCAAATATAGGCGGCGTGTGATGGTCTTCGAGCCGGCCTACGGGGCGAAGCTTGTAAACAATCTACTTTGTTACAAACTAATACTTTTTTTTTCTTTTTTAATTTATCTTTTAATTTTAAGATTTTTTTTTCAATATTTTATACTTGAGACGATTATTTAATACTTTTTTTAATACTTCATACTTGAGAACTTTTTTCAATATTTAATACTTTTCTTTAACCCCTTCGTTGGCATTGACGCAATAGTGCGCGGCATCAGGAGAGGCCCTGTATGGCATTGACGCAATAGTGCGCACCCGGTTTTTTTCCGGTTTAACTTGCTTCGGTTTGTCAGCCGGAGTTGACTCGGGGGTTTTTGGGGTCGCTGAATCCGAATCTGAAGGCAAAGTTTCAAAATTCAAAATGGCGGCGCCAATATGGCGGACCGAAATAGACGATTTTAATCGATTAGGATGAAAATTGGTGCCCTGATGTTTTTGAGGTCGCTGATTACGAATATTTACTCAAAATTTAGAAATTCAAAATGGTGGTCCAATATGGCGGACCGAAATAGACGATTTCAATCGATTAGGATGAAAATTGGTGCCCTGATGTTTTTGAGGTCGCTGATTACGAATATTTACTCAAAATTTAAAAATTCAAAATGGCGGTGCCAATATGGCGGACCGAAATAGACGATTTTAATCGATTAGGACGGAAATTGGTTCCCTGATCTTTTTGGGTTCGCTGATTACGAATATTTACTCAAAATTTAGAAATTCAAAATGGTGGTCCAATATGGCAGACCGAAATAGACGATTTCAATCGATTAGGATGAAAATTGGTGCCCTGATGTTTTTGAGGTCGCTGATTACGAATATTTACACAAAATTAAAAAATTCGAAATGGCGGTGCCAATATGGCGGACCGAAATAGACGATTTCAATCGATTAGGACGGAAATTGGTTCCCTGATGTTTTTGAGATTGCTGATTACGAATATTTACTCAAAATTTAGAAATTCAAAATGGTGGTCCAATATGGCGGACCGAAATAGACGATTTCAATCGATTATGATGAAAATTGGTGCCGTGATGTCTTTGAGGACGCTGATTACGAATATTCACTCAAAATTTAAAAATTCAAAATGGCGGTGCCAATATGGCGGACCGAATTAGACGATTTCAATTGATTAGGACGGAAATTGGTTCCCTGATGTTTTTGAGATAGCTGATTACGAATACTTACTGAAAATGTAGAAATTCAGAATAGCGGGGCCAATATGGCGGACCAAATCAGACATTTTTAAAAAATGTTGATGATACGCAGTATTCGAGACTTTTTGGGGTCGGAGATCACAAATACGAACTGAATAATTGCAAATTTAAAATGGCAGTGATAATATGGCGGACCAAAATAAGAAATTTCATTCGATTATGATGAAAACTGGTATTCGAGCGTTTTTGAGGTCGCTGATTACAAGTATGGACGCAAAATCAGAAAATTAAAAATGGTGGACCGAAATAAAAAATTTTCATCGATTTCGGTGAAATTTGCTAACCCGAACTTTTTCAACTGTGCCAACATCTACCCTGATTCAATAATTTTTTGAATTTTGGTCCGACATATTGGATCCGCCATTTTGAATTCATCAATTTTGCGTTCAAATTCGTAATCAGCGACCTCAAAAACCCGCGAGTGCCAACATCTACCCTGATTCAATAATTTTTTGAATTTTGGTCCGCCATATTGGATCCGCCATTTTGAATTTATCAATTTTCAGTTCAAATTCGTAATCAGCGATCTCAAAAACCCGCGAGTGCCAACATTTACCCTGATTCAATAATTTTTTGCATTTTGGTCCGCCATATTGGATCCGCCATTTTGAATTCATTAATTTTGAGTTCAAATTCGTAATCAGCGACCACAAAAACCCATGAGTGCAGGTTGGCATCAAAATCAAGGATTAAAAAAATTCCTGCCATTTTGGGTACATGTTGTTGAAATCTCTCTGCCAACGAAGGGGTTAATACAGACGATAGCTGAGTTGACTGATCTACAGGTCTTCATATCACATTTTTATAATTTTTTAGATAGTTTGTCGGTCACGATGCCTTAAGCATCGGCGCAACCGTTGCAATGACAACTGAGCTCATTGGAAAGATTAAGTCGTGATTATATCGTAAAAGGGCCTAAGAGATTCGATACACAGCTTAGTTTACTAGAATTATCAGTAGTAGATGCGTGAGCTGGGGAGACAGACCTTACCCCCTCCCTACCTCCCGTCTGGCGCTGTGGCTAGTCTATTTAGCATAATTCCCCGAGCTCTGATTGGCTGTTTAAATCCCCTCTCCCTCCCACTCCTTTTTAAAATAAGTGAGACGAATTTGCATAATTCCCCGAGCTCTGATTTGTTGTTTAAATCTCCTCTTCCTCCCACTCCCTTTTTTGAAACAGGTGGGAATAATTTACATAATACCCCGAACTCTGATTGGTTGAGTGGGTTTTTCCGGGGCCTTGATTCCCTGAGCTCTGGTTAGTTGAATATTTTTTCGGTGAGATGATTTCCCGAGCGCTGATTAGTGGGTGGGAACTTGTCCACCGCGGATGATAATTCTCGTCAAGAAAAGCAGACGATGCTCCTGCAGTCGGTATTGTAGATTTTTTCCCTACGATCGGTAACTCGATTTTCCGGATGTTGATAAATTTTCCAATCCTACGATCGGTAACTCGATTTTCCGGATGTTGGTAAATTTTCCAGTCCTACGATCGGTAACTCGATTTTCCGGATGTTGGTAAATTTTCCAGCTCGGTAAGTCGCATCTTTAGGATTTTCCGGGTGTTGATACATTTTCCGAATCGGTAAGTCGTAAAATCGATAAAAAAAAAATTTTCGGGTGATGGTATATTTTCCAGGTAGGTAAATCATCAAATAAAAGAAAAACATAATTTTCAAGGCGATAATTTTATTCAAACTTTGAAAATTGATGAAGTGTCGTGGAGTATTCAATTACATATAGGCGAGTGAAAGAAAAAATGCAATTGTCAAAATCGGTCATAAAGGGCATAAGACTTATGATTAATTACAATGCGATACGACGATGTTGATAAAGAGAAGTGCCATTAAGAAATAGGTGAATAAAATAATATGTAGTTTCGCGGATACAATGCGAAAATAAATCTACACAGAAAACACATATATACAAGTTTTGTCATTATTCGGCAGTCGGCTGGTTCTTCATCGCAAGTGTTTTCCGCAGCTCGTTTGCGATGAAAGCAGTGCACAATGCGGTCAGCTCCAGGAACACGATGCCAAACGTAAGTTCGACAAATTCAGTATCCATACGACGTTGCACTGCATCTCTCAAAGATTTGAAATTATCCTTCAGCAATACTTTGATGCGTTGTTCGTTGATTTTTTCGGGTATCTCGTTGACCGGGATATGCAGCAATAATTCAGCACATAACACTTCGGCGCACTTCTGTACACTTGCGGCATGTCTTTGTAGTCGTCTGAAGCGTTCGTCGGTGCACACCATTATATGTTGTAATCCCTCGAACGAAGGTTTTTGCATCACAACCGCTGGTGAATAATTTTTACGCTTCTTCTTCGTTGGTGGCTCGGGTTCCAGTTCACAATCATTCATCTTATCAGTAATAGGTGTTTTTTCAATACGACGATCAAACACGATAGATTTCGAGCCATAGCTTGTCGTGAATAGAATCTCACAGTCGGAGATGTGTATCGGGTCTGGAGTGCGCCAGCCCGATCCCCAATCTACCTTCTGTCCATCGGTAAAATACTTTGAAATATTCGGAAAATATGTTTGCAGCCAAATCCAATCCTTTGAGTCGAAAACAATACCACCAGCCGTGTTATTGTTCTGCAGTTTTACGATAGGGTGTATACGTCCATCGGCCCGAGGTTGTAGGCCGACACTCACTCTCTTCGTCTCAGACTGGTTGAGTGTGTACGTTGTACCGAGAATTAAAGGTCCTTCGAGGCGCTTCTTCTCGGTGTTCGACAGCACACGGTACATGGTCGAGGGTTGCAGATCGGTGTTGCGCTGATCTTTAGAGGCGATTGCTTGGTCCATGTTGAACTCAAAGATGAAACTGTCTTTACCGAAGTCACGGGCCTGACTGCCGATTACTGCTATTATACTGGTGTTTATATATTTAAACGTTTCGCGATTTTGTCGAGGCGGATTTTGAACAATAAAATTACGTTCGTCGAATCAAACAGAACAATTATTCAAAATTGGTCCATTTGACCCAAATATACGATGATTTCAGCCCTACGGAGTTCGCGATTGTTATAAAATAAATACTCAACGCACGCAAGTATCGGAGATGAGGATTCGTGTACTGGACCGGGACGATTTACTTGAGGAAAAGGATGTTTTGCAGGTTTCTTTAAGTAGAAGCCTCAGATCAGGTGATTTTATCTCTCATATGTCTAATGACGAGAGTTTGCCTTCATCATCACAGGCTCTCTTAGGAGAGATATGGTGAAGTCGGTTTGGTCGAGGAAGTGGGGGACTGCAGACGGTCAACCGGAGTATAGTGGGGTTACCCGCCACTTACGCGAGTCCTAACCTGATTTTTGATACGGGAGAGCCCGAAAAATAATATTTGAAAAAGTGACTCGAAATTCATACAGTCGGAAGTGCTTCTGTATGGAGCTTAACACTCAACTTTCTGTTATTAAAACGATCTTCCCGCGTTCTCCTAACGCGATCTTTCCTAGTTTAACGGAAAATTCCGGATTTATTGATATTCTACAGACTCGAAATTCATACAGCAGAGAAATTCTGGCTGTAAGGAGCTTTACACTCAACTTGCAAAAAGAAAATGGGTGATAACTAATTATTAACCGAACGCAATGATGCGCGAGGCTATTTAAAAATGGTATGAATTGATGACATGTATCTCGATGTCCGGATACGGCTACGATCCCTCGGGACTGCACGTTACCGCAGCTAAAAGATGGTATGATGGATGAACCGCATTTTACCAGGCGTTTCGCGCCACCAGCAAACTACAGTTCTTTAATTAGTCCTAATACACAGAGAAACGTTGAAAAATCATGAGATTTCTCCGTAATCTGTTGTTGGAATCATAGGACTACTGCTAGATGTTATAATTATTTTATAATAAACTAATCATACAATTTATTATAGGCAAAAATCGAGCGTTGTTAAGTTTTTGCTGGCAAGCTGATAAGAGCAGGGGATAAGCGAGAAAATGGGCCCGTCGTCCGTCCGTCTAGTCGGTTTGAGTAGGACTACTCGGTTGTCGTTTTTGTGTATTTCGCGTTACCTATACTACACTTGCCTGTTGACAAGATACTAGTGAGAACGCTGTCTTCCCAGCAACTCGCGGAACACACGTCCACACCTAACCACTCGAGCCCCATGTTGGATCACAAAACTCGTGCAGGGTTTCAAGTGTGCGTGTGCGTGGTCCACTGACACGTAGGAACAGGAACGGCTTACGTCAGGTAGGGTATTGCAATGACTTCGGTCTCCCACAAACACACACGAACACACACAAACACACACAAACAAACACAAACACACACAAACACACACAAACACACATAAACACACATAAACACACTCAAACACACACAAACACACACAAACACACACAGACACACACAAACACACATAAACACACATAAACACACACAAACACACACAAACACACACAAACACACACAAACACACACAAACACACACAAACACAAACACACACGAACACACACAAACAGACACGAATACACACAAACGCACACAAACACTCACAAACACACACAAACACACACAAACACACACAAACACAAGCAAACACACACAAACACACACAAACACACACAAACACACACAAACACACACAAACACACACAAACACACACAAAATGACACAAACAGACACAAACACACACAAACACACACAAACACACACAAACACACATAAACACACACAAACACACACAATCACACACAAACACACACAAACACACACAAGCACACACAAACACACACAAGCACACACGGACACACACAAGCACACAAACACACACAAACACACACAAACACACACAAACACACACAAACACACACAAACACACACAAACACACACAAACACACACAAACACAAACAAACACACACAAACACACACAAGCACACACAAACACATACAAACACACACAAACAAACACAAACACACACGAACACACACAAACAAACACAAACACACACAAACACACACAAACAGACACGAATACACACAAACACACACAAACACACACAAACACACACAAACACACACAAACACACACAAACACACACAAACCCACACAAACACACACAAACACACACAAACACACACAAACACACACAAACACACACAAACACACACAAACACACAAACACACACACATACAAACACAAACAAACACACTCAGAAACATACAAACACAAACAAACACACTCAGAAACATACAAACACACACAAACACACTTAAACACACTTAAACACACACACAAACACACACATACACACACACACACACACATACACACACAAACACACACAAACACAAACACACAAACACACACAAACAAATACAAACACACAAACACACACACACAAACCCAAACACACAAACACACAAACGCACACAAACACACAAACACACACACACACAAACACACAAACACACAAACACACAAATACACAAACACACACAAACACACACAAACACACAAACACACACACACACAAACACACAAAAACACACACAAACACACACAAACCCACACAAACACACACACAAACACACACACAAACACACACAAACGCACACAAACACACACAAACGCTCACAAACACACACAAACACACACAAACACACACAAACACACACAAATACACACAAGCACACACAAACACACACAAACACACACAAGCACACACAAACACACACAAGCACACACGAACACACACAAACACACACACAAACGCACAGAAACACACACACAATCACACATAGATACATACAAACGTACACAAACGTACTCAAACACACACAAACACACACAAACACACACAAACAGACACAAAACACACACAAACACACACAAACACACACAAACACACACAAACACACACAAACACACACAAACACACACAAACACACACAAACACACACAAACACACACAAATAGACACAAGCAGACACAAACAGAGACAAACACACACAACACACACAAACACACACATACACACACAAAGACACTCAAACACACACAAACACACACAAACACACACAAACACACACAAACACACACAAACACACACAAACGCACACAAACACACACAAACACAAACAAACACATACAAACACAAACAAACACACTCAAGCACACTCAAGCACATACAAACACACACAAACACACTTAAACACACACACACACACACGCACGCACGCAC
>CAXAOA010000147.1:0-45853 GCA_963970395.1 Ephialtes manifestator
CAAAAACGACCCGTCGAGTGGGTCGTGTGTTCGTACAGTTTCAGCCTATTGGAGGAGTCTCGAACAACTTTATTCTATGCAAATGCACAATATCTTAGTATTGAAACTTCGAGACTTACTGAAATCGATTCATCGAGTGCTTACGTCGTTTGTAAAATATAAGCACGATGTACGAATACCAAAACCTTGTATTACATTCGAAAGCAGCGTTTATATGTGTTGAAACTTGTCGGCCAGAGCTGCAGCGAACGAAATTTCGAGATTGATCGAAATCGAATCATCGTGTGGTTCGGATGTTCGTAGAGTTTCAGCATGGTGTAGGTGTGTCGAACACCTTTATTCTATGCAAATGCACAATATCTAGTTATTGAAACTTGACTGAGAGCGATGCATTGAACGAAAGATTAAGATTTAGCGGAAACGTGCCATCGCATCGTTCGAGCGTTCCTAACATTTCACAATGGTTTACGTGTCTCAAAAAGCTTTGTTCTATGCAAAGAGAACGTATCTCTGTGTTGAGACTTGCCTGGCAGCGCTGCACCGAACGATAATGCGAGCATTGGCAAAAACGACCGATCGAGCGGTTCGAGTGTTCGTACAGTTCCAGCATGTTGTAGAAGTCTCGAACGCCTTTATTGTATGCAAATGCACAATATCTACGTATTGAAATTTGACTGAGGCTGCTGAACCGAACGAATTTTCGAGACTTACTGAAATCGATTCATCGAGTGCTTCCATCGTTTGTAAAATATAATCTCGATGTACGAATACCAAAACCTTGTATTACATTCGAAAGCAGCGTATATATGTGTTGAAACTTGTCGGACAGAGCTGCACCGAACGAAATTTCGAGATTGATCGAAATCGAACCATCGTGTGTTTCGGATGTTCGTAGAGTTTCAGCATCGTGTAGGTGTGTCGAACACGTTTATTCTATGCAAATGCACAATATGTACTTATTGAAACTTGACTGAGAGCGATGCATTGGACGAAAGATCGAGATTTAGCGGAAAATTGCCATCGCATCGTTCGAGCGTTCCTAACATTTCACAATGGTTTACGTGTCTCAAAAAGCTTCGTTCTATGCAAAGAGAACGTATCTCTGTGTTGAGACTTGCCTGGCAGCGCTGCACCGAACGATAATGCGAGCATTGGCAAAAACGACCCATCGAGCGGTTCGATGTTCGTACAGTTCCAGCATGTTGTAGAAGTCTCGAACGCCTTTATTCTATGCAAATGCACAATATCTACGTATTGAAATTTGACTGAGGCTGCTGAACCGAACGAATTTTCGAGACGTACTGAAATCGATTCATCGAGTGCTTCCATCGTTTGTAAAATATAATCTCGATGTACGAATACCAAAACCTTGTATTACATTCGAAAGCAGCGTATATATGTGTTGAAACTTGTCGGACAGAGCTGCACCGAACGAAATTTCGAGATTGATCGAAATCGAACCATCGTGTGTTTCGGATGTTCGTAGAGTTTCAGCATCGTGTAGGTGTGTCGAACACGTTTATTCTATGCAAATGCACAATATGTACTTATTGAAACTTGACTGAGAGCGATGCATTGGACGAAAGATCGAGATTTAGCGGAAAATTGCCATCGAATGGTTCGAGCTTTCCTAACATTTCACAATGGTTTACGTGTCTCAAGAAGCTTTATTCTATGCAAAGAGAAAGTATCTCTGTGATGAGACTTTCCTTGCAGCGCTGCTCCTAAAGAAAATGCAAGCCTTAGCGAAATCGAACCATCGAGTGTTTCGAGTGTTCGTGCAGTTTCAGAATGGTGTAAAAGTGTCAAACACCCTTATTCTGGGCAAATGCAGAATAATCTAGGTATAGAAACTTGACTCAAAGTGATGAACTGAACGAAAGGTCGAGATTTCGCGGTAAAGGACCATCGAATGGTTCGAGGGTTTCTAACATTTCACCGCGGTTTACGTGTCTCAAGAAGCTTTATTCTATGCAAATAGAAAGTGTCTCTGTGTTGAGACTTGCCTGGCAGCGCTGCACCGAACGATAATACGAGCATTGGCAAAATCGATCCGTCGAGTGGGTCGTGTGTTCGTACAGTTTCAGCCTATGGGAGGAGTCTCGAACACCTTTATTCTATGCAAATGCACAATATCTACGTACTGAAATTTGACTGAGGCTGCTGAACCAAACGAAACTTCGAGACTTACTGAAATCGATTTATCGAGTGCTTCGATCGTTTGTAAAATATAAGCTCGATGTACGAATACCAAAACCTTGTATTACATTCGAAAGCAGCGTATATATGTGTTGAAACTTGTCGGCCAGAGCTGCACCGAACGAAATTTCGAGATTGATCGAAATCGAACCATCGTGTGGTTCGGATATTCGTAGAGTTTCAGCATCGTGTAATTGTGTCGAAAACCTTCATTCTATGCAAATGCACAATATGTACTTATTGAAACTTGACTGAGAGCGATGCATTGAACGAAAGATCGAGATTTAGCGGAAAATTGCCATCGAATGGTTCGAGCTTTCCTATCATTTCACAATGGTTTACGTGTCTCAAGAAGCTTTGTTATATGCAAAGAGAACGTATCTCTGTGTTGAGACTTACCTTGCAGCGCTGCTCTGAAAGAAAATGCAAGCATTATCGAAATCGAACCATCGAGTGTTTCGAGTGTTCGTGCAGTTACAGAATGGTGTAAAAGTGTCAAACACCCATATTCTAGGCAAATGCACAATAATCTAGGTATCGAAACTTGACTCAAAGCGATTCACTGAACGAAAGGTCGAGATTTCGCGGTAAAGGACCATCGAATGGTTCGAGCGTTCCTAACATTTCACCGCGGTTTACGTGTCTCAGGAAGCTTTATTCTATGCAAATAGAAAGTATCTCTGTTTTGAGACTTTCCTTGCAGCGCTGCTCCTAAAGAAAATGCAAGCCTTAGCGAAATCGAACCATCGAGTGTTTCGAGTGTTCGTGCAGTTTCAGAATGGTGTAAAAGTGTCAAACACCCATATTCTAGGCAAATGCACAATAATATAGGTATCGAAACTTGACTCAAAACGATTCACTGAACAAAAGGTCGAGATTTCGCAGTAAAGGACCATCGAATGGTTCGAGGGTTCCTAACATTTCACCGCGGTTTACGTGTTTCAAGAAGCTTTATTCTGTGCAAATAGAAAGTATCTCTGTTTTGAGACTTGCCTGGCAGCGCTGCACCGAACGATACTGCGAGCATTTGCAAAATCGACCCATCGAGTGGGTCGTGTGTTCGTACAGTTTCAGCCTATTGGAGGAGTCTCGAACACCTTTATTCTATGCAAATGCACAATATCTAGTTATTGAAACTTGACTGAGAGCGATGCATTGAACGAAAGAATAAGGTTTAGCGGAAAAGTGCCATCGCATCGTTCGAGCGTTCCTAACATTTCACCGCGGTTTACGTGTCTCAAGAAGCTTTATTCTATGCAAATAGAAAGTATCTCTGTGTTGAGACTTGCCTGGCAGCGCTGCACCGAACGATAATACGAGCATTGGTAAAATCGACCCGTCGAGTGGGTCGTGTGTTCGTACAGTTTCAGCCTATTGGAGGAGTCTCGAACAACTTTATTCTATGCAAATGCACAATATCTAAGTATTGAAACTTCGAGACTTACTGAAATCGATTCATCGAGTGCTTACGTCGTTTGTAAAATATAAGCTCGATGTAAGAATACCAAAACCTTGTATTAGATGCGAATGCAGCGTATATATGTGTTGAAACGTGTCGGCCAGAGCTGACCCGAACGAAATTTCAAGATTGATCGAAATCGAACCATCGTGTGGTTCGGATGTTCGTAGAGTTTCAGCATCATGTAGGTGTGTCGAACAAGTTTATTCTATGCAAATGCACAATATGTACTTATTGAAACTTGACTGAGAGCGATGCATTGAACGAAAGATCGAGATTTAGCGGAAAATTGCCATCGAATGGTTCGAGCTTTCCTATCATTTCACAATGGTTTACGTGTCTCAAGATCTTTGTTCTATGCAAAGAGAACGTATCTCTGTGTTGAGACTTGCCTGGCAGCGCTGCACCGAACGATAATGCGAGCATTGGCAAAAACGACCCATCGAGCGGTTCGAGTGTTCGTACAGTTCCAGCATGTTGTAGAAGTCTCGAACGCCTTTATTCTATGCAAATGCACAATATCTACGTATTGAAATTTGACTGAGGCTGCTGAACCGAACGAATTTTCGAGACTTACTGAAATCGATTCATCGAGTGCTTCCATCGTTTGTAAAATATAATCTCGATGTACGAATACCAAAACCTTGTATTAGATGCGAATGCAGCGTATATATGTGTTGAAACGTGTCGGCCAGAGCTGCACCGAACGAAATTTCAAGATTGATCGAAATCGAACCATCGTGTGGTTCGGATGTTCGTAGAGTTTCAGCATCATGTAGGTGTGTCGAACAAGTTTATTCTATGCAAATGCACAATATGTACTTATTGAAACTTGACTGAGAGCGATGCATTGAACGAAAGATCGAGATTTAGCGGAAAATTGCCATCGAATGGTTCGAGCTTTCCTATCATTTCACAATGGTTTACGTGTCTCAAGATCTTTGTTCTATGCAAAGAGAACGTATCTCTGTGTTGAGACTTACCTTGCAGCTCTGCTCCGAAAGAAAATGCAAGCCTTAGCGAAATCGAACCATCGAGTGTTTCGAGAGTTCGTGCAGTTTCAGAATGGTGTAAAAGTGTCAAACACCCTTATTCTAGGCAAATGCACAATAATCTAGGTATCGAAACTTGACTCAAAGCGATGCACTGAACGAAAGGTCGAGATTTCGCGGTAAAGGACCATCGAATGGTTCGAGCGTTCCTAACATTTCACCGCGGTTTACGTGTCTTAGGAAGCTTTATTCTATGCAAATAGAAAGTATCTCTGTTTTGAGACTTGCCTGGCAGCGCTGCACCGTACGATAATGCGAGCATTGGCAAAATCGACCCGTCGAGTGGGTCGTGTGTTCGTACAGTTTCAGCCTATTGGAGGAGTCTCGAACAACTTTATTCTATGCAAATGCACAATATCTAAGTATTGAAACTTCGAGACTTACTGAAATCGATTCATCGAGTGCTTACGTCGTGTGTAAAATATAAGCTCGATGTACGAATACCAAAACCTTGAATTAGATGCGAATGCAGCGTATATATGTGTTGAAACTTGTCGGCCAGAGCTGCACCGAACGAAATTTCGAGATTGATCGAAATCGAACCATCGTGTGGTTCGGATGTTCGTAGAGTTTCAGCATGGTGTAGGTGTGTCGAACACCTTTATTCTATGCAAATGCACAATATCTAGTTATTGAAACTTGACTGAGAGCGATGCATTGAACGAAAGATTAAGGTTTAGCGGAAAAGTGCCATCGCATCGTTCGAGCGTTCCTAACATTTCACAATGGTTTACGTGTCTCAAAAAGCTTTGTTCTATGCAAAGAGAACGTATCTCTGTGTTGAGACTTGCCTGGCAGCGCTGCACCGAACGATAATGCGAGCATTGGCAAAAACGACCCATCGATCGGTTCGAGTGTTCGTACAGTTCCAGCATGTTGTAGGAGTCTCGAACACCTTTATTCTATGGAAATGCACAATATCTAAGTATTGAAATTTGACTGAGGCTGCTGAACCGAACGAATTTTCGAGACTTACTGAAATCGATTCATCGAGTGCTTCCATCGTTTGTAAAATATAAGCTCTATGTACGAATACCAAAACCTTGTATTACATTCGAAAGCAGCGTATATATGTGTTGAAACTTGTCGGCCAGAGCTGCACCGGACGAAATTTCGAGATTGATCGCAATCGAACCATCGTGTGTTTCGGATGTTCGTAGAGTTTCAGCATCGTGTAGGTGTGTCGAACACGTTTATTCTATGCAAATGCACAATATGTACTTATTGAAACTTGACTGAGAGCGATGAATTGAACGAAAGATCGAGATTTAGCGGAAAATTGCCATCGAATGTTTCGAGCTTTCCTAACATTTCACAATGGTTTACGTGTCTCAAGAAGCTTTATTCTATGCAAAGAGAAAGTATCTCTGTGTTGAGACTTTCCTTGCAGCGCTGCTCCTAAAGAAAATGCAAGCCTTAGTGAAATCGAACCATCGAGTGTTTCGAGTGTTCGTGCAGTTTCAGAATGGTGTAAAAGTGTCAAACACCCTTATTCTAGGCAAATGCACAATAATATAGGTATCGAAACTTGACTCAAAGCGATTCACTGAACAAAAGGTCGAGATTTCGCGGTAAAGGACCATCGAATGGTTCGAGGGTTCCTAACATTTCACCGCGGTTTACGTGTCTCAAGAAGCTTTATTCTGTGCAAATAGAAAGTTTCTCTGTTTTGAGACTTTCCTGGCAGCGCTGCACCGAACGATAATGCGAGCATTGGCAAAAACGACCCGTCGAGTGGGTCGTGTGTTCGTACAGTTTCAGCCTATTGGAGGAGTCTCGAACAACTTTATTCTATGCAAATGCACAATATCTTAGTATTGAAACTTCGAGACTTACTGAAATCGATTCATCGAGTGCTTACGTCGTTTGTAAAATATAAGCACGATGTACGAATACCAAAACCTTGTATTACATTCGAAAGCAGCGTTTATATGTGTTGAAACTTGTCGGCCAGAGCTGCAGCGAACGAAATTTCGAGATTGATCGAAATCGAATCATCGTGTGGTTCGGATGTTCGTAGAGTTTCAGCATGGTGTAGGTGTGTCGAACACCTTTATTCTATGCAAATGCACAATATCTAGTTATTGAAACTTGACTGAGAGCGATGCATTGAACGAAAGATTAAGATTTAGCGGAAACGTGCCATCGCATCGTTCGAGCGTTCCTAACATTTCACAATGGTTTACGTGTCTCAAAAAGCTTTGTTCTATGCAAAGAGAACGTATCTCTGTGTTGAGACTTGCCTGGCAGCGCTGCACCGAACGATAATGCGAGCATTGGCAAAAACGACCGATCGAGCGGTTCGAGTGTTCGTACAGTTCCAGCATGTTGTAGAAGTCTCGAACGCCTTTATTGTATGCAAATGCACAATATCTACGTATTGAAATTTGACTGAGGCTGCTGAACCGAACGAATTTTCGAGACTTACTGAAATCGATTCATCGAGTGCTTCCATCGTTTGTAAAATATAATCTCGATGTACGAATACCAAAACCTTGTATTACATTCGAAAGCAGCGTATATATGTGTTGAAACTTGTCGGACAGAGCTGCACCGAACGAAATTTCGAGATTGATCGAAATCGAACCATCGTGTGTTTCGGATGTTCGTAGAGTTTCAGCATCGTGTAGGTGTGTCGAACACGTTTATTCTATGCAAATGCACAATATGTACTTATTGAAACTTGACTGAGAGCGATGCATTGGACGAAAGATCGAGATTTAGCGGAAAATTGCCATCGCATCGTTCGAGCGTTCCTAACATTTCACAATGGTTTACGTGTCTCAAAAAGCTTCGTTCTATGCAAAGAGAACGTATCTCTGTGTTGAGACTTGCCTGGCAGCGCTGCACCGAACGATAATGCGAGCATTGGCAAAAACGACCCATCGAGCGGTTCGATGTTCGTACAGTTCCAGCATGTTGTAGAAGTCTCGAACGCCTTTATTCTATGCAAATGCACAATATCTACGTATTGAAATTTGACTGAGGCTGCTGAACCGAACGAATTTTCGAGACGTACTGAAATCGATTCATCGAGTGCTTCCATCGTTTGTAAAATATAATCTCGATGTACGAATACCAAAACCTTGTATTACATTCGAAAGCAGCGTATATATGTGTTGAAACTTGTCGGACAGAGCTGCACCGAACGAAATTTCGAGATTGATCGAAATCGAACCATCGTGTGTTTCGGATGTTCGTAGAGTTTCAGCATCGTGTAGGTGTGTCGAACACGTTTATTCTATGCAAATGCACAATATGTACTTATTGAAACTTGACTGAGAGCGATGCATTGGACGAAAGATCGAGATTTAGCGGAAAATTGCCATCGAATGGTTCGAGCTTTCCTAACATTTCACAATGGTTTACGTGTCTCAAGAAGCTTTATTCTATGCAAAGAGAAAGTATCTCTGTGATGAGACTTTCCTTGCAGCGCTGCTCCTAAAGAAAATGCAAGCCTTAGCGAAATCGAACCATCGAGTGTTTCGAGTGTTCGTGCAGTTTCAGAATGGTGTAAAAGTGTCAAACACCCTTATTCTGGGCAAATGCAGAATAATCTAGGTATAGAAACTTGACTCAAAGTGGTGCACTGAACGAAAGGTCGAGATTTCGCGGTAAAGGACCATCGAATGGTTCGAGGGTTTCTAACATTTCACCGCGCTTTACGTGTCTCAAGAAGCTTTATTCTATGCAAATAGAAAGTATCTCTGTGTTGAGACTTGCCTGGCAGCGCTGCACCGAACGATAATACGAGCATTGGCAAAATCGATCCGTCGAGTGGGTCGTGTGTTCGTACAGTTTCAGCCTATGGGAGGAGTCTCGAACACCTTTATTCTATGCAAATGCACAATATCTAAGTATTGAAACTTCGAGACTTACTGAAATCGATTCATCGAGTGCTTCCATCGTTTGTAAAATATAAGCTCGATGTACGAATACCAAAACCTTGTATTACATTCGAAAGCAGCGTATATATGTGTTGAAACTGGTCGGCCAGAGCTGCACCGAACGAAATTTCGAGATTGATCGAAATCGAACCATCGTGTGTTTCGGATGTTCGTAGAGTTTCAGCATCGTGTAGGTGTGTCGGACACGTCTATTCAATGCAAATGCACAATATCTAGTTATTGAAACTTGACTGAGAGCGATGCATTGAACGAAAGATTAAGATTTAGCGGAAACGTGCCATCGCATCGTTCGAGCGTTCCTAACATTTCACAATGGTTTACGTGTCTCAAAAAGCTTTGTTCTATGCAAAGAGAACGTATCTCTGTGTTGAGACTTGCCTGGAAGCGCTGCACCGAACGATAATACGAGCATTGGCAAAATCTACCCGTCGAGTGGGTCGTGTGTTCGTACAGTTTCAGCCTATTGGAGGAGTCTCGAACACCTTTATTCTATGCAAATGCACAATATCTAAGTATTGAAATTTGACTGAGGCTGCTGAACCAAACGAAACTTCGAGACTTACTGAAATCGATTTATCGAGTGCTTCGATCGTTTGTAAAATATAAGCTCGATGTACGAATACCAAAACCTTGTATTACATTCGAAAGCAGCGTATATATGTGTTGAAACTTGTCGGACAGAGCTGCACCGAACGAAATTTCGAGATTGATCGAAATCGAACCATCGTGTGTTTCGGATGTTCGTAGAGTTTCAGCATCGTGTAGGTGTGTCGAACACGTTTATTCTATGCAAATGCACAATATGTACTTATTGAAACTTGACTGAGAGCGATGCATTGGACGAAAGATCGAGATTTAGCTGAAAATTGCCATCGAATGGTTCGAGCTTTCCTAACATTTCACAATGGTTTACGTGTCTCAAGAAGCTTTATTCTATGCAAAGAGAAAGTATCTCTGTGATGAGACTTTCCTTGCAGCGCTGCTCCTAAAGAAAATGCAAGCCTTAGCGAAATCGAACTATCGAGTGTTTCGAGTGTTCGTGCAGTTTCAGAATGGTGTAAAAGTGTCAAACACCCTTATTCTGGGCAAATGCAGAATAATCTAGGTATAGAAACTTGACTCAAAGTGATGAACTGAACGAAAGTTCGAGATTTCGCGGTAAAGGACCATCGAATGGTTCGAGGGTTTCTAACATTTCACCGCGGTTTACGTGTCTCAAGAAGCTTTATTCTATGCAAATAGAAAGTATCTCTGTGTTGAGACTTGCCTGGCAGCGCTGCACCGAACGATAATACGAGCATTGGTAAAATCGACCCGTCGAGTGGGTCGTGTGTTCGTACAGTTTCAGCCTATTTGAGGAGTCTCGAACAACTTTATTCTATGCAAATGCACAATATCTAAGTATTGAAACTTCGAGACTTACTGAAATCGATTCATCGAGTGCTTACGTCGTTTGTAAAATATAAGCTCGATGGAAGAATACCAAAACCTTGTATTAGATGCGAATGCAGCGTATATATGTGTTGAAACGTGTCGGCCAGAGCTGCACCGAACGAAATTTCAAGATTGATCGAAATCGAACCATCGTGTGGTTCGGATGTTCGTAGAGTTTCAGCATCATGTAGGTGTGTCGAACAAGTTTATTCTATGCAAATGCACAATATGTACTTATTGAAACTTGACTGAGAGCGATGCATTGAACGAAAGATCGAGATTTAGCGGAAAATTGCCATCGAATGGTTCGAGCTTTCCTATCATTTCACAATCGTTTACGTGTCTCAAGATCTTTGTTCTATGCAAAGAGAACGTATCTCTGTGTTGAGACTTACCTTGCAGCTCTGCTCCGAAAGAAAATGCAAGCATTAGCGAAATCGAACCATCGAGTGTTTCGAGAGTTCGTGCAGTTTCAGAATGGTGTAAAAGTGTCAAACACCCTTATTCTAGGCAAATGCACAATAATCTAGGTATCGAAACTTGACTCAAAGCGATGCACTGAACGAAAGGTCGAGATTTCGCGGTAAAGGACCATCGAATGGTTCGAGCGTTCCTAACATTTCACCGCGGTTTACGTGTCTTAGGAAGCTTTATTCTATGCAAATAGAAAGTATCTCTGTTTTGAGACTTGCCTGGCAGCGCTGCACCGTACGATAATGCGAGCATTGGCAAAATCGACCCGTCGAGTGGGTCGTGTGTTCGTACAGTTTCAGCCTATTGGAGGAGTCTCGAACAACTTTATTCTATGCAAATGCACAATATCTAAGTATTGAAACTTCGAGACTTACTGAAATCGATTCATCGAGTGCTTACGTCGTGTGTAAAATATAAGCTCGATGTACGAATACCAAAACCTTGAATTAGATGCGAATGCAGCGTATATATGTGTTGAAACTTGTCGGCCAGAGCTGCACCGAACGAAATTTCGAGATTGATCGAAATCGAACCATCGTGTGGTTCGGATGTTCGTAGAGTTTCAGCATGGTGTAGGTGTGTCGAACACCTTTATTCTATGCAAATGCACAATATCTAGTTATTGAAACTTGACTGAGAGCGATGCATTGAACGAAAGATTAAGGTTTAGCGGAAAAGTGCCATCGCATCGTTCGAGCGTTCCTAACATTTCACAATGGTTTACGTGTCTCAAAAAGCTTTGTTCTATGCAAAGAGAACGTATCTCTGTGTTGAGACTTGCCTGGCAGCGCTGCACCGAACGATAATGCGAGCATTGGCAAAAACGACCCATCGATCGGTTCGAGTGTTCGTACAGTTCCAGCATGTTGTAGGAGTCTCGAACACCTTTATTCTATGGAAATGCACAATATCTAAGTATTGAAATTTGACTGAGGCTGCTGAACCGAACGAATTTTCGAGACTTACTGAAATCGATTCATCGAGTGCTTCCATCGTTTGTAAAATATAAGCTCTATGTACGAATACCAAAACCTTGTATTACATTCGAAAGCAGCGTATATATGTGTTGAAACTTGTCGGCCAGAGCTGCACCGGACGAAATTTCGAGATTGATCGCAATCGAACCATCGTGTGTTTCGGATGTTCGTAGAGTTTCAGCATCGTGTAGGTGTGTCGAACACGTTTATTCTATGCAAATGCACAATATGTACTTATTGAAACTTGACTGAGAGCGATGAATTGAACGAAAGATCGAGATTTAGCGGAAAATTGCCATCGAATGTTTCGAGCTTTCCTAACATTTCACAATGGTTTACGTGTCTCAAGAAGCTTTATTCTATGCAAAGAGAAAGTATCTCTGTGTTGAGACTTTCCTTGCAGCGCTGCTCCTAAAGAAAATGCAAGCCTTAGTGAAATCGAACCATCAAGTGTTTCGAGTGTTCGTGCAGTTTCAGAATGGTGTAAAAGTGTCAAACACCCTTATTCTAGGCAAATGCACAATAATATAGGTATCGAAACTTGACTCAAAGCGATTCACTGAACAAAAGGTCGAGATTTCGCGGTAAAGGACCATCGAATGGTTCGAGGGTTCCTAACATTTCACCGCGGTTTACGTGTCTCAAGAAGCTTTATTCTGTGCAAATAGAAAGTATCTCTGTTTTGAGACTTGCCTGGCAGCGCTGCACCGAACGATAATGCGAGCATTTGCAAAATCGACCCATCGAGTGGGTCGTGTGTTCGTACAGTTTCAGCCTATTGGAGGAGTCTCGAACAACTTTATTCTATGCAAATGCACAATATCTAGTTATTGAAACTTGACTGAGAGCGATGCATTGAACGAAAGAATAAGGTTTAGCGGAAAAGTGC
Organism: Ephialtes manifestator; assembly: GCA_963970395.1. Lineage (NCBI taxonomy): Eukaryota > Metazoa > Arthropoda > Insecta > Hymenoptera > Ichneumonidae > Ephialtes > Ephialtes manifestator. The sequence goes on from CAXAOA010000147.1 coordinate 12,393, forward strand.
CATCGCATCGTTCGAGCGTTCCTAACATTTCACCGCGGTTTACGTGTCTCAAGAAGCTTTATTCTATGCAAATAGAAAGTATCTCTGTGTTGAGACTTGCCTGGCAGCGCTGCACCGAACGATAATACGAGCATTGGTAAAATCGACCCGTCGAGTGGGTCGTGTGTTCGTACAGTTTCAGCCTATTGGAGGAGTCTCGAACAACTTTATTCTATGCAAATGCACAATATCTAAGTATTGAAACTTCGAGACTTACTGAAATCGATTCATCGAGTGCTTACGTCGTTTGTAAAATATAAGCTCGATGTAAGAATACCAAAACCTTGTATTAGATGCGAATGCATCGTATATATGTGTTGAAACGTGTCGGCCAGAGCTGCACCGAACGAAATTTCAAGATTGATCGAAATCGAACCATCGTGTGGTTCGGATGTTCGTAGAGTTTCAGCATCATGTAGGTGTGTCGAACAAGTTTATTCTATGCAAATGCACAATATGTACTTATTGAAACTTGACTGAGAGCGATGCATTGAACGAAAGATCGAGATTTAGCGGAAAATTGCCATCGAATGGTTCGAGCTTTCCTATCATTTCACAATGGTTTACGTGTCTCAAGATCTTTGTTCTATGCAAAGAGAACGTATCTCTGTGTTGAGACTTACCTTGCAGCTCTGCTCCGAAAGAAAATGCAAGCCTTAGCGAAATCGAACCATCGAGTGTTTCGAGAGTTCGTGCAGTTTCAGAATGGTGTAAAAGTGTCAAACACCCTTATTCTAGGCAAATGCACAATAATCTAGGTATCGAAACTTGACTCAAAGCGATGCACTGAACGAAAGGTCGAGATTTCGCGGTAAAGGACCATCGAATGGTTCGAGCGTTCCTAACATTTCACCGCGGTTTACGTGTCTTAGGAAGCTTTATTCTATGCAAATAGAAAGTATCTCTGTTTTGAGACTTGCCTGGCAGCGCTGCACCGTACGATAATGCGAGCATTGGCAAAATCGACCCGTCGAGTGGGTCGTGTGTTCGTACAGTTTCAGCCTATTGGAGGAGTCTCGAACAACTTTATTCTATGCAAATGCACAATATCTAAGTATTGAAACTTCGAGACTTACTGAAATCGATTCATCGAGTGCTTACGTCGTGTGTAAAATATAAGCTCGATGTACGAATACCAAAACCTTGAATTAGATGCGAATGCAGCGTATATATGTGTTGAAACTTGTCGGCCAGAGCTGCACCGAACGAAATTTCGAGATTGATCGAAATCGAACCATCGTGTGGTTCGGATGTTCGTAGAGTTTCAGCATGGTGTAGGTGTGTCGAACACCTTTATTCTATGCAAATGCACAATATCTAGTTATTGAAACTTGACTGAGAGCGATGCATTGAACGAAAGATCGAGATTTAGCGGAAAATTGCCATCGAGTGGTTCGAGCTTTCCTAACATTTCACAATGGTTTACGTGTCTCAAGAAGCTTTATTCTATGCAAAGAGAAAGTATCTCTGTGTTGAGACTTTCCTTGCAGCGCTGCTCCTAAAGAAAATGCAAGCCTTAGCGAAATCGAACCATCGAGTGTTTCGAGTGTTCGTGCAGTTTCAGAATGGTGTAAAAGTGTCAAACACCCATATTCTAGGCAAATGCACAATAATATAGGTATCGAAACTTGACTCAAAGCGATTCACTGAACAAAAGGTCGAGATTTCGCAGTAAAGGACCATCGAATGGTTCGAGGGTTCCTAACATTTCACCGCGGTTTACGTGTCTCAAGAAGCTTTATTCTGTGCAAATAGAAAGTATCTCTGTTTTGAGACTTGCCTGGCAGCGCTGCACCGAACGATAATGCGAGCATTTGCAAAATCGACCCATCGAGTGGGTCGTGTGTTCGTACAGTTTCAGCCTATTGGAGGAGTCTCGAACACCTTTATTCTATGCAAATGCACAATATCTAGTTATTGAAACTTGACTGAGAGCGATGCATTGAACGAAAGAATAAGGTTTAGCGGAAAAGTGCCATCGCATCGTTCGAGCGTTCCTAACATTTCACCGCGGTTTACGTGTCTCAAGAAGCTTTATTCTATGCAAATAGAAAGTATCTCTGTGTTGAGACTTGCCTGACAGCGCTGCACCGAACGATAATACGAGCATTGGTAAAATCGACCCGTCGAGTGGGTCGTGTGTTCGTACAGTTTCAGCCTATTGGAGGAGTCTCGAACAACTTTATTCTATGCAAATGCACAATATCTAAGTATTGAAACTTCGAGACTTACTGAAATCGATTCATCGAGTGCTTACGTCGTTTGTAAAATATAAGCTCGATGTAAGAATACCAAAACCTTGTATTAGATGCGAATGCATCGTATATATGTGTTGAAACGTGTCGGCCAGAGCTGCACCGAACGAAATTTCAAGATTGATCGAAATCGAACCATCGTGTGGTTCGGATGTTCGTAGAGTTTCAGCATCATGTAGGTGTGTCGAACAAGTTTATTCTATGCAAATGCACAATATGTACTTATTGAAACTTGACTGAGAGCGATGCATTGAACGAAAGATCGAGATTTAGCGGAAAATTGCCATCGAATGGTTCGAGCTTTCCTATCATTTCACAATGGTTTACGTGTCTCAAGATCTTTGTTCTATGCAAAGAGAACGTATCTCTGTGTTGAGACTTACCTTGCAGCTCTGCTCCGAAAGAAAATGCAAGCCTTAGCGAAATCGAACCATCGAGTGTTTCGAGAGTTCGTGCAGTTTCAGAATGGTGTAAAAGTGTCAAACACCCTTATTCTAGGCAAATGCACAATAATCTAGGTATCGAAACTTGACTCAAAGCGATGCACTGAACGAAAGGTCGAGATTTCGCGGTAAAGGACCATCGAATGGTTCGAGCGTTCCTAACATTTCACCGCGGTTTACGTGTCTTAGGAAGCTTTATTCTATGCAAATAGAAAGTATCTCTGTTTTGAGACTTGCCTGGCAGCGCTGCACCGTACGATAATGCGAGCATTGGCAAAATCGACCCGTCGAGTGGGTCGTGTGTTCGTACAGTTTCAGCCTATTGGAGGAGTCTCGAACAACTTTATTCTATGCAAATGCACAATATCTAAGTATTGAAACTTCGAGACTTACTGAAATCGATTCATCGAGTGCTTACGTCGTGTGTAAAATATAAGCTCGATGTACGAATACCAAAACCTTGAATTAGATGCGAATGCAGCGTATATATGTGTTGAAACTTGTCGGCCAGAGCTGCACCGAACGAAATTTCGAGATTGATCGAAATCGAACCATCGTGTGGTTCGGATGTTCGTAGAGTTTCAGCATGGTGTAGGTGTGTCGAACACCTTTATTCTATGCAAATGCACAATATCTAGTTATTGAAACTTGACTGAGAGCGATGCATTGAACGAAAGATTAAGGTTTAGCGGAAAAGTGCCATCGCATCGTTCGAGCGTTCCTAACATTTCACCGCGGTTTACGTGTCTCAAGAAGCTTTATTCTGTGCAAATAGAAAGTATCTCTGTTTTGAGACTTGCCTGGCAGCGCTGCACCGAACGATAATGCGAGCATTTGCAAAATCGACCCATCGAGTGGGTCGTGTGTTCGTACAGTTTCAGCCTATTGGAGGAGTCTCGAACACCTTTATTCTATGCAAATGCACAATATCTAGTTATTGAAACTTGACTGAGAGCGATGCATTGAACGAAAGAATAAGGTTTAGCGGAAAAGTGCCATCGCATCGTTCGAGCGTTCCTAACATTTCACCGCGGTTTACGTGTCTCAAGAAGCTTTATTCTATGCAAATAGAAAGTATCTCTGTGTTGAGACTTGCCTGGCAGCGCTGCACCGAACGATAATACGAGCATTGGTAAAATCGACCCGTCGAGTGGGTCGTGTGTTCGTACAGTTTCAGCCTATTGGAGGAGTCTCGAACAACTTTATTCTATGCAAATGCACAATATCTAAGTATTGAAACTTCGAGACTTACTGAAATCGATTCATCGAGTGCTTACGTCGTTTGTAAAATATAAGCTCGATGTAAGAATACCAAAACCTTGTATTAGATGCGAATGCATCGTATATATGTGTTGAAACGTGTCGGCCAGAGCTGCACCGAACGAAATTTCAAGATTGATCGAAATCGAACCATCGTGTGGTTCGGATGTTCGTAGAGTTTCAGCATCATGTAGGTGTGTCGAACAAGTTTATTCTATGCAAATGCACAATATGTACTTATTGAAACTTGACTGAGAGCGATGCATTGAACGAAAGATCGAGATTTAGCGGAAAATTGCCATCGAATGGTTCGAGCTTTCCTATCATTTCACAATGGTTTACGTGTCTCAAGATCTTTGTTCTATGCAAAGAGAACGTATCTCTGTGTTGAGACTTACCTTGCAGCTCTGCTCCGAAAGAAAATGCAAGCCTTAGCGAAATCGAACCATCGAGTGTTTCGAGAGTTCGTGCAGTTTCAGAATGGTGTAAAAGTGTCAAACACCCTTATTCTAGGCAAATGCACAATAATCTAGGTATCGAAACTTGACTCAAAGCGATGCACTGAACGAAAGGTCGAGATTTCGCGGTAAAGGACCATCGAATGGTTCGAGCGTTCCTAACATTTCACCGCGGTTTACGTGTCTTAGGAAGCTTTATTCTATGCAAATAGAAAGTATCTCTGTTTTGAGACTTGCCTGGCAGCGCTGCACCGTACGATAATGCGAGCATTGGCAAAATCGACCCGTCGAGTGGGTCGTGTGTTCGTACAGTTTCAGCCTATTGGAGGAGTCTCGAACAACTTTATTCTATGCAAATGCACAATATCTAAGTATTGAAACTTCGAGACTTACTGAAATCGATTCATCGAGTGCTTACGTCGTGTGTAAAATATAAGCTCGATGTACGAATACCAAAACCTTGAATTAGATGCGAATGCAGCGTATATATGTGTTGAAACTTGTCGGCCAGAGCTGCACCGAACGAAGTTTCGAGATTGATCGAAATCGAACCATCGTGTGGTTCGGATGTTCGTAGAGTTTCAGCATGGTGTAGGTGTGTCGAACACCTTTATTCTATGCAAATGCACAATATCTAGTTATTGAAACTTGACTGAGAGCGATGCATTGAACGAAAGATTAAGGTTTAGCGGAAAAGTGCCATCGCATCGTTCGAGCGTTCCTAACATTTCACAATGGTTTACGTGTCTCAAAAAGCTTTGTTCTATGCAAAGAGAACGTATCTCTGTGTTGAGACTTGCCTGGCAGCGCTGCACCGAACGATAATGCGAGCATTGGCAAAAACGACCCATCGATCGGTTCGAGTGTTCGTACAGTTCCAGCATGTTGTAGGAGTCTCGAACACCTTTATTCTATGGAAATGCACAATATCTAAGTATTGAAATTTGACTGAGGCTGCTGAACCGAACGAATTTTCGAGACTTACTGAAATCGATTCATCGAGTGCTTCCATCGTTTGTAAAATATAAGCTCTATGTACGAATACCAAAACCTTGTATTACATTCGAAAGCAGCGTATATATGTGTTGAAACTTGTCGGCCAGAGCTGCACCGGACGAAATTTCGAGATTGATCGCAATCGAACCATCGTGTGTTTCGGATGTTCGTAGAGTTTCAGCATCGTGTAGGTGTGTCGAACACGTTTATTCTATGCAAATGCACAATATGTACTTATTGAAACTTGACTGAGAGCGATGAATTGAACGAAAGATCGAGATTTAGCGGAAAATTGCCATCGAATGTTTCGAGCTTTCCTAACATTTCACAATGGTTTACGTGTCTCAAGAAGCTTTATTCTATGCAAAGAGAAAGTATCTCTGTGTTGAGACTTTCCTTGCAGCGCTGCTCCTAAAGAAAATGCAAGCCTTAGTGAAATCGAACCATCGAGTGTTTCGAGTGTTCGTGCAGTTTCAGAATGGTGTAAAAGTGTCAAACACCCTTATTCTAGGCAAATGCACAATAATATAGGTATCGAAACTTGACTCAAAGCGATTCACTGAACAAAAGGTCGAGATTTCGCGGTAAAGGACCATCGAATGGTTCGAGGGTTCCTAACATTTCACCGCGGTTTACGTGTCTCAAGAAGCTTTATTCTGTGCAAATAGAAAGTTTCTCTGTTTTGAGACTTTCCTGGCAGCGCTGCACCGAACGATAATGCGAGCATTGGCAAAAACGACCCGTCGAGTGGGTCGTGTGTTCGTACAGTTTCAGCCTATTGGAGGAGTCTCGAACAACTTTATTCTATGCAAATGCACAATATCTTAGTATTGAAACTTCGAGACTTACTGAAATCGATTCATCGAGTGCTTACGTCGTTTGTAAAATATAAGCACGATGTACGAATACCAAAACCTTGTATTACATTCGAAAGCAGCGTTTATATGTGTTGAAACTTGTCGGCCAGAGCTGCAGCGAACGAAATTTCGAGATTGATCGAAATCGAATCATCGTGTGGTTCGGATGTTCGTAGAGTTTCAGCATGGTGTAGGTGTGTCGAACACCTTTATTCTATGCAAATGCACAATATCTAGTTATTGAAACTTGACTGAGAGCGATGCATTGAACGAAAGATTAAGATTTAGCGGAAACGTGCCATCGCATCGTTCGAGCGTTCCTAACATTTCACAATGGTTTACGTGTCTCAAAAAGCTTTGTTCTATGCAAAGAGAACGTATCTCTGTGTTGAGACTTGCCTGGCAGCGCTGCACCGAACGATAATGCGAGCATTGGCAAAAACGACCGATCGAGCGGTTCGAGTGTTCGTACAGTTCCAGCATGTTGTAGAAGTCTCGAACGCCTTTATTGTATGCAAATGCACAATATCTACGTATTGAAATTTGACTGAGGCTGCTGAACCGAACGAATTTTCGAGACTTACTGAAATCGATTCATCGAGTGCTTCCATCGTTTGTAAAATATAATCTCGATGTACGAATACCAAAACCTTGTATTACATTCGAAAGCAGCGTATATATGTGTTGAAACTTGTCGGACAGAGCTGCACCGAACGAAATTTCGAGATTGATCGAAATCGAACCATCGTGTGTTTCGGATGTTCGTAGAGTTTCAGCATCGTGTAGGTGTGTCGAACACGTTTATTCTATGCAAATGCACAATATGTACTTATTGAAACTTGACTGAGAGCGATGCATTGGACGAAAGATCGAGATTTAGCGGAAAATTGCCATCGCATCGTTCGAGCGTTCCTAACATTTCACAATGGTTTACGTGTCTCAAAAAGCTTCGTTCTATGCAAAGAGAACGTATCTCTGTGTTGAGACTTGCCTGGCAGCGCTGCACCGAACGATAATGCGAGCATTGGCAAAAACGACCCATCGAGCGGTTCGATGTTCGTACAGTTCCAGCATGTTGTAGAAGTCTCGAACGCCTTTATTCTATGCAAATGCACAATATCTACGTATTGAAATTTGACTGAGGCTGCTGAACCGAACGAATTTTCGAGACGTACTGAAATCGATTCATCGAGTGCTTCCATCGTTTGTAAAATATAATCTCGATGTACGAATACCAAAACCTTGTATTACATTCGAAAGCAGCGTATATATGTGTTGAAACTTGTCGGACAGAGCTGCACCGAACGAAATTTCGAGATTGATCGAAATCGAACCATCGTGTGTTTCGGATGTTCGTAGAGTTTCAGCATCGTGTAGGTGTGTCGAACACGTTTATTCTATGCAAATGCACAATATGTACTTATTGAAACTTGACTGAGAGCGATGCATTGGACGAAAGATCGAGATTTAGCGGAAAATTGCCATCGAATGGTTCGAGCTTTCCTAACATTTCACAATGGTTTACGTGTCTCAAGAAGCTTTATTCTATGCAAAGAGAAAGTATCTCTGTGATGAGACTTTCCTTGCAGCGCTGCTCCTAAAGAAAATGCAAGCCTTAGCGAAATCGAACCATCGAGTGTTTCGAGTGTTCGTGCAGTTTCAGAATGGTGTAAAAGTGTCAAACACCCTTATTCTGGGCAAATGCAGAATAATCTAGGTATAGAAACTTGACTCAAAGTGATGAACTGAACGAAAGGTCGAGATTTCGCGGTAAAGGACCATCGAATGGTTCGAGGGTTTCTAACATTTCACCGCGGTTTACGTGTCTCAAGAAGCTTTATTCTATGCAAATAGAAAGTGTCTCTGTGTTGAGACTTGCCTGGCAGCGCTGCACCGAACGATAATACGAGCATTGGCAAAATCGATCCGTCGAGTGGGTCGTGTGTTCGTACAGTTTCAGCCTATGGGAGGAGTCTCGAACACCTTTATTCTATGCAAATGCACAATATCTACGTATTGAAATTTGACTGAGGCTGCTGAACCAAACGAAACTTCGAGACTTACTGAAATCGATTTATCGAGTGCTTCGATCGTTTGTAAAATATAAGCTCGATGTACGAATACCAAAACCTTGTATTACATTCGAAAGCAGCGTATATATGTGTTGAAACTTGTCGGCCAGAGCTGCACCGAACGAAATTTCGAGATTGATCGAAATCGAACCATCGTGTGGTTCGGATATTCGTAGAGTTTCAGCATCGTGTAATTGTGTCGAAAACCTTCATTCTATGCAAATGCACAATATGTACTTATTGAAACTTGACTGAGAGCGATGCATTGAACGAAAGATCGAGATTTAGCGGAAAATTGCCATCGAATGGTTCGAGCTTTCCTATCATTTCACAATGGTTTACGTGTCTCAAGAAGCTTTGTTATATGCAAAGAGAACGTATCTCTGTGTTGAGACTTACCTTGCAGCGCTGCTCTGAAAGAAAATGCAAGCATTATCGAAATCGAACCATCGAGTGTTTCGAGTGTTCGTGCAGTTACAGAATGGTGTAAAAGTGTCAAACACCCATATTCTAGGCAAATGCACAATAATCTAGGTATCGAAACTTGACTCAAAGCGATTCACTGAACGAAAGGTCGAGATTTCGCGGTAAAGGACCATCGAATGGTTCGAGCGTTCCTAACATTTCACCGCGGTTTACGTGTCTCAGGAAGCTTTATTCTATGCAAATAGAAAGTATCTCTGTTTTGAGACTTTCCTTGCAGCGCTGCTCCTAAAGAAAATGCAAGCCTTAGCGAAATCGAACCATCGAGTGTTTCGAGTGTTCGTGCAGTTTCAGAATGGTGTAAAAGTGTCAAACACCCATATTCTAGGCAAATGCACAATAATATAGGTATCGAAACTTGACTCAAAACGATTCACTGAACAAAAGGTCGAGATTTCGCAGTAAAGGACCATCGAATGGTTCGAGGGTTCCTAACATTTCACCGCGGTTTACGTGTTTCAAGAAGCTTTATTCTGTGCAAATAGAAAGTATCTCTGTTTTGAGACTTGCCTGGCAGCGCTGCACCGAACGATACTGCGAGCATTTGCAAAATCGACCCATCGAGTGGGTCGTGTGTTCGTACAGTTTCAGCCTATTGGAGGAGTCTCGAACACCTTTATTCTATGCAAATGCACAATATCTAGTTATTGAAACTTGACTGAGAGCGATGCATTGAACGAAAGAATAAGGTTTAGCGGAAAAGTGCCATCGCATCGTTCGAGCGTTCCTAACATTTCACCGCGGTTTACGTGTCTCAAGAAGCTTTATTCTATGCAAATAGAAAGTATCTCTGTGTTGAGACTTGCCTGGCAGCGCTGCACCGAACGATAATACGAGCATTGGTAAAATCGACCCGTCGAGTGGGTCGTGTGTTCGTACAGTTTCAGCCTATTGGAGGAGTCTCGAACAACTTTATTCTATGCAAATGCACAATATCTAAGTATTGAAACTTCGAGACTTACTGAAATCGATTCATCGAGTGCTTACGTCGTTTGTAAAATATAAGCTCGATGTAAGAATACCAAAACCTTGTATTAGATGCGAATGCAGCGTATATATGTGTTGAAACGTGTCGGCCAGAGCTGACCCGAACGAAATTTCAAGATTGATCGAAATCGAACCATCGTGTGGTTCGGATGTTCGTAGAGTTTCAGCATCATGTAGGTGTGTCGAACAAGTTTATTCTATGCAAATGCACAATATGTACTTATTGAAACTTGACTGAGAGCGATACATTGAACGAAAGATCGAGATTTAGCGGAAAATTGCCATCGAATGGTTCGAGCTTTCCTATCATTTCACAATGGTTTACGTGTCTCAAGATCTTTGTTCTATGCAAAGAGAACGTATCTCTGTGTTGAGACTTGCCTGGCAGCGCTGCACCGAACGATAATGCGAGCATTGGCAAAAACGACCCATCGAGCGGTTCGAGTGTTCGTACAGTTCCAGCATGTTGTAGAAGTCTCGAACGCCTTTATTCTATGCAAATGCACAATATCTACGTATTGAAATTTGACTGAGGCTGCTGAACCGAACGAATTTTCGAGACTTACTGAAATCGATTCATCGAGTGCTTCCATCGTTTGTAAAATATAATCTCGATGTACGAATACCAAAACCTTGTATTACATTCGAAAGCAGCGTATATATGTGTTGAAACTTGTCGGACAGAGCTGCACCGAACGAAATTTCGAGATTGATCGAAATCGAACCATCGTGTGTTTCGGATGTTCGTAGAGTTTCAGCATCGTGTAGGTGTGTCGAACACGTTTATTCTATGCAAATGCACAATATGTACTTATTGAAACTTGACTGAGAGCGATGCATTGGACGAAAGATCGAGATTTAGCGGAAAATTGCCATCGAATGGTTCGAGCTTTCCTAACATTTCACAATGGTTTACGTGTCTCAAGAAGCTTTATTCTATGCAAAGAGAAAGTATCTCTGTGATGAGACTTTCCTTGCAGCGCTGCTCCTAAAGAAAATGCAAGCCTTAGCGAAATCGAACCATCGAGTGTTTCGAGTGTTCGTGCAGTTTCAGAATGGTGTAAAAGTGTCAAACACCCTTATTCTGGGCAAATGCAGAATAATCTAGGTATAGAAACTTGACTCAAAGTGATGCACTGAACGAAAGGTCGAGATTTCGCGGTAAAGGACCATCGAATGGTTCGAGGGTTTCTAACATTTCACCGCGCTTTACGTGTCTCAAGAAGCTTTATTCTATGCAAATAGAAAGTATCTCTGTGTTGAGACTTGCCTGGCAGCGCTGCACCGAACGATAATACGAGCATTGGCAAAATCGATCCGTCGAGTGGGTCGTGTGTTCGTACAGTTTCAGCCTATGGGAGGAGTCTCGAACACCTTTATTCTATGCAAATGCACAATATCTAAGTATTGAAACTTCGAGACTTACTGAAATCGATTCATCGAGTGCTTCCATCGTTTGTAAAATATAAGCTCGATGTACGAATACCAAAACCTTGTATTACATTCGAAAGCAGCGTATATATGTGTTGAAACTTGTCGGCCAGAGCTGCACCGAACGAAATTTCGAGATTGATCGAAATCGAACCATCGTGTGTTTCGGATGTTCGTAGAGTTTCAGCATCGTGTAGGTGTGTCGGACACGTTTATTCAATGCAAATGCACAATATCTAGTTATTGAAACTTGACTGAGAGCGATGCATTGAACGAAAGATTAAGATTTAGCGGAAACGTGCCATCGCATCGTTCGAGCGTTCCTAACATTTCACAATGGTTTACGTGTCTCAAAAAGCTTTGTTCTATGCAAAGAGAATGTATCTCTGTGTTGAGACTTGCCTGGAAGCGCTGCACCGAACGATAATACGAGCATTGGCAAAATCTACCCGTCGAGTGGGTCGTGTGTTCGTACAGTTTCAGCCTATTGGAGGAGTCTCGAACAACTTTATTCTATGCAAATGCACAATATCTAAGTATTGAAACTTCGAGACTTACTGAAATCGATTCATCGAGTGCTTACGTCGTTTGTAAAATATAAGCTCGATGTAAGAATACCAAAACCTTGTATTAGATGCGAATGCAGCGTATATATGTGTTGAAACGTGTCGGCCAGAGCTGCACCGAACGAAATTTCAAGATTGATCGAAATCGAACCATCGTGTGGTTCGGATGTTCGTAGAGTTTCAGCATCATGTAGGTGTGTCGAACAAGTTTATTCTATGCAAATGCACAATATGTACTTATTGAAACTTGACTGAGAGCGATGCATTGAACGAAAGATCGAGATTTAGCGGAAAATTGCCATCGAATGGTTCGAGCTTTCCTATCATTTCACAATGGTTTACGTGTCTCAAGATCTTTGTTCTATGCAAAGAGAACGTATCTCTGTGTTGAGACTTACCTTGCAGCTCTGCTCCGAAAGAAAATGCAAGCCTTAGCGAAATCGAACCATCGAGTGTTTCGAGAGTTCGTGCAGTTTCAGAATGGTGTAAAAGTGTCAAACACCCTTATTCTAGGCAAATGCACAATAATCTAGGTATCGAAACTTGACTCAAAGCGATGCACTGAACGAAAGGTCGAGATTTCGCGGTAAAGGACCATCGAATGGTTCGAGCGTTCCTAACATTTCACCGCGGTTTACGTGTCTTAGGAAGCTTTATTCTATGCAAATAGAAAGTATCTCTGTTTTGAGACTTGCCTGGCAGCGCTGCACCGTACGATAATGCGAGCATTGGCAAAATCGACCCGTCGAGTGGGTCGTGTGTTCGTACAGTTTCAGCCTATTGGAGGAGTCTCGAACAACTTTATTCTATGCAAATGCACAATATCTAAGTATTGAAACTTCGAGACTTACTGAAATCGATTCATCGAGTGCTTACGTCGTGTGTAAAATATAAGCTCGATGTACGAATACCAAAACCTTGAATTAGATGCGAATGCAGCGTATATATGTGTTGAAACTTGTCGGCCAGAGCTGCACCGAACGAAATTTCGAGATTGATCGAAATCGAACCATCGTGTGGTTCGGATGTTCGTAGAGTTTCAGCATGGTGTAGGTGTGTCGAACACCTTTATTCTATGCAAATGCACAATATCTAGTTATTGAAACTTGACTGAGAGCGATGCATTGAACGAAAGATTAAGGTTTAGCGGAAAAGTGCCATCGCATCGTTCGAGCGTTCCTAACATTTCACAATGGTTTACGTGTCTCAAAAAGCTTTGTTCTATGCAAAGAGAACGTATCTCTGTGTTGAGACTTGCCTGGCAGCGCTGCACCGAACGATAATGCGAGCATTGGCAAAAACGACCCATCGATCGGTTCGAGTGTTCGTACAGTTCCAGCATGTTGTAGGAGTCTCGAACACCTTTATTCTATGGAAATGCACAATATCTAAGTATTGAAATTTGACTGAGGCTGCTGAACCGAACGAATTTTCGAGACTTACTGAAATCGATTCATCGAGTGCTTCCATCGTTTGTAAAATATAAGCTCTATGTACGAATACCAAAACCTTGTATTACATTCGAAAGCAGCGTATATATGTGTTGAAACTTGTCGGCCAGAGCTGCACCGGACGAAATTTCGAGATTGATCGCAATCGAACCATCGTGTGTTTCGGATGTTCGTAGAGTTTCAGCATCGTGTAGGTGTGTCGAACACGTTTATTCTATGCAAATGCACAATATGTACTTATTGAAACTTGACTGAGAGCGATGAATTGAACGAAAGATCGAGATTTAGCGGAAAATTGCCATCGAATGTTTCGAGCTTTCCTAACATTTCACAATGGTTTACGTGTCTCAAGAAGCTTTATTCTATGCAAAGAGAAAGTATCTCTGTGTTGAGACTTTCCTTGCAGCGCTGCTCCTAAAGAAAATGCAAGCCTTAGTGAAATCGAACCATCGAGTGTTTCGAGTGTTCGTGCAGTTTCAGAATGGTGTAAAAGTGTCAAACACCCTTATTCTAGGCAAATGCACAATAATATAGGTATCGAAACTTGACTCAAAGCGATTCACTGAACAAAAGGTCGAGATTTCGCGGTAAAGGACCATCGAATGGTTCGAGGGTTCCTAACATTTCACCGCGGTTTACGTGTCTCAAGAAGCTTTATTCTGTGCAAATAGAAAGTTTCTCTGTTTTGAGACTTTCCTGGCAGCGCTGCACCGAACGATAATGCGAGCATTGGCAAAAACGACCCGTCGAGTGGGTCGTGTGTTCGTACAGTTTCATCCTATTGGAGGAGTCTCGAACAACTTTATTCTATGCAAATGCACAATATCTTAGTATTGAAACTTCGAGACTTACTGAAATCGATTCATCGAGTGCTTACGTCGTTTGTAAAATATAAGCACGATGTACGAATACCAAAACCTTGTATTACATTCGAAAGCAGCGTTTATATGTGTTGAAACTTGTCGGCCAGAGCTGCAGCGAACGAAATTTCGAGATTGATCGAAATCGAATCATCGTGTGGTTCGGATGTTCGTAGAGTTTCAGCATGGTGTAGGTGTGTCGAACACCTTTATTCTATGCAAATGCACAATATCTAATTATTGAAACTTGACTGAGAGCGATGCATTGAACGAAAGATTAAGATTTAGCGGAAACGTGCCATCGCATCGTTCGAGCGTTCCTAACATTTCACAATGGTTTACGTGTCTCAAGATCTTTGTTCTATGCAAAGAGAACGTATCTCTGTGTTGAGACTTACCTTGCAGCTCTGCTCCGAAAGAAAATGCAAGCCTTAGCGAAATCGAACCATCGAGTGTTTCGAGAGTTCGTGCAGTTTCAGAATGGTGTAAAAGTGTCAAACACCCTTATTCTAGGCAAATGCACAATAATCTAGGTATCGAAACTTGACTCAAAGCGATGCACTGAACGAAAGGTCGAGATTTCGCGGTAAAGGACCATCGAATGGTTCGAGCGTTCCTAACATTTCACCGCGGTTTACGTGTCTTAGGAAGCTTTATTCTATGCAAATAGAAAGTATCTCTGTTTTGAGACTTGCCTGGCAGCGCTGCACCGTACGATAATGCGAGCATTGGCAAAATCGACCCGTCGAGTGGGTCGTGTGTTCGTACAGTTTCAGCCTATTGGAGGAGTCTCGAACAACTTTATTCTATGCAAATGCACAATATCTAAGTATTGAAACTTCGAGACTTACTGAAATCGATTCATCGAGTGCTTACGTCGTGTGTAAAATATAAGCTCGATGTACGAATACCAAAACCTTGAATTAGATGCGAATGCAGCGTATATATGTGTTGAAACTTGTCGGCCAGAGCTGCACCGAACGAAATTTCGAGATTGATCGAAATCGAACCATCGTGTGGTTCGGATGTTCGTAGAGTTTCAGCATGGTGTAGGTGTGTCGAACACCTTTATTCTATGCAAATGCACAATATCTAGTTATTGAAACTTGACTGAGAGCGATGCATTGAACGAAAGATCGAGATTTAGCGGAAAATTGCCATCGAGTGGTTCGAGCTTTCCTAACATTTCACAATGGTTTACGTGTCTCAAGAAGCTTTATTCTATGCAAAGAGAAAGTATCTCTGTGTTGAGACTTTCCTTGCAGCGCTGCTCCTAAAGAAAATGCAAGCCTTAGCGAAATCGAACCATCGAGTGTTTCGAGTGTTCGTGCAGTTTCAGAATGGTGTAAAAGTGTCAAACACATTCTAGGCAAATGCACAATAATATAGGTATCGAAACTTGACTCAAAGCGATTCACTGAACAAAAGGTCGAGATTTCGCAGTAAAGGACCATCGAATGGTTCGAGGGTTCCTAACATTTCACCGCGGTTTACGTGTCTCAAGAAGCTTTATTCTGTGCAAATAGAAAGTATCTCTGTTTTGAGACTTGCCTGGCAGCGCTGCACCGAACGATAATGCGAGCATTTGCAAAATCGACCCATCGAGTGGGTCGTGTGTTCGTACAGTTTCAGCCTATTGGAGGAGTCTCGAACACCTTTATTCTATGCAAATGCACAATATCTAGTTATTGAAACTTGACTGAGAGCGATGCATTGAACGAAAGAATAAGGTTTAGCGGAAAAGTGCCATCGCATCGTTCGAGCGTTCCTAACATTTCACCGCGGTTTACGTGTCTCAAGAAGCTTTATTCTATGCAAATAGAAAGTATCTCTGTGTTGAGACTTGCCTGGCAGCGCTGCACCGAACGATAATACGAGCATTGGTAAAATCGACCCGTCGAGTGGGTCGTGTGTTCGTACAGTTTCAGCCTATTGGAGGAGTCTCGAACAACTTTATTCTATGCAAATGCACAATATCTAAGTATTGAAACTTCGAGACTTACTGAAATCGATTCATCGAGTGCTTACGTCGTTTGTAAAATATAAGCTCGATGTAAGAATACCAAAACCTTGTATTAGATGCGAATGCATCGTATATATGTGTTGAAACGTGTCGGCCAGAGCTGCACCGAACGAAATTTCAAGATTGATCGAAATCGAACCATCGTGTGGTTCGGATGTTCGTAGAGTTTCAGCATCATGTAGGTGTGTCGAACAAGTTTATTCTATGCAAATGCACAATATGTACTTATTGAAACTTGACTGAGAGCGATGCATTGAACGAAAGATCGAGATTTAGCGGAAAATTGCCATCGAATGGTTCGAGCTTTCCTATCATTTCACAATGGTTTACGTGTCTCAAGATCTTTGTTCTATGCAAAGAGAACGTATCTCTGTGTTGAGACTTACCTTGCAGCTCTGCTCCGAAAGAAAATGCAAGCCTTAGCGAAATCGAACCATCGAGTGTTTCGAGAGTTCGTGCAGTTTCAGAATGGTGTAAAAGTGTCAAACACCCTTATTCTAGGCAAATGCACAATAATCTAGGTATCGAAACTTGACTCAAAGCGATGCACTGAACGAAAGGTCGAGATTTCGCGGTAAAGGACCATCGAATGGTTCGAGCGTTCCTAACATTTCACCGCGGTTTACGTGTCTTAGGAAGCTTTATTCTATGCAAATAGAAAGTATCTCTGTTTTGAGACTTGCCTGGCAGCGCTGCACCGTACGATAATGCGAGCATTGGCAAAATCGACCCGTCGAGTGGGTCGTGTGTTCGTACAGTTTCAGCCTATTGGAGGAGTCTCGAACAACTTTATTCTATGCAAATGCACAATATCTAAGTATTGAAACTTCGAGACTTACTGAAATCGATTCATCGAGTGCTTACGTCGTGTGTAAAATATAAGCTCGATGTACGAATACCAAAACCTTGAATTAGATGCGAATGCAGCGTATATATGTGTTGAAACTTGTCGGCCAGAGCTGCACCGAACGAAATTTCGAGATTGATCGAAATCGAACCATCGTGTGGTTCGGATGTTCGTAGAGTTTCAGCATGGTGTAGGTGTGTCGAACACCTTTATTCTATGCAAATGCACAATATCTAGTTATTGAAACTTGACTGAGAGCGATGCATTGAACGAAAGATTAAGGTTTAGCGGAAAAGTGCCATCGCATCGTTCGAGCGTTCCTAACATTTCACAATGGTTTACGTGTCTCAAAAAGCTTTGTTCTATGCAAAGAGAACGTATCTCTGTGTTGAGACTTGCCTGGCAGCGCTGCACCGAACGATAATGCGAGCATTGGCAAAAACGACCCATCGATCGGTTCGAGTGTTCGTACAGTTCCAGCATGTTGTAGGAGTCTCGAACACCTTTATTCTATGGAAATGCACAATATCTAAGTATTGAAATTTGACTGAGGCTGCTGAACCGAACGAATTTTCGAGACTTACTGAAATCGATTCATCGAGTGCTTCCATCGTTTGTAAAATATAAGCTCTATGTACGAATACCAAAACCTTGTATTACATTCGAAAGCAGCGTATATATGTGTTGAAACTTGTCGGCCAGAGCTGCACCGGACGAAATTTCGAGATTGATCGCAATCGAACCATCGTGTGTTTCGGATGTTCGTAGAGTTTCAGCATCGTGTAGGTGTGTCGAACACGTTTATTCTATGCAAATGCACAATATGTACTTATTGAAACTTGACTGAGAGCGATGAATTGAACGAAAGATCGAGATTTAGCGGAAAATTGCCATCGAATGTTTCGAGCTTTCCTAACATTTCACAATGGTTTACGTGTCTCAAGAAGCTTTATTCTATGCAAAGAGAAAGTATCTCTGTGTTGAGACTTTCCTTGCAGCGCTGCTCCTAAAGAAAATGCAAGCCTTAGTGAAATCGAACCATCGAGTGTTTCGAGTGTTCGTGCAGTTTCAGAATGGTGTAAAAGTGTCAAACACCCTTATTCTAGGCAAATGCACAATAATATAGGTATCGAAACTTGACTCAAAGCGATTCACTGAACAAAAGGTCGAGATTTCGCGGTAAAGGACCATCGAATGGTTCGAGGGTTCCTAACATTTCACCGCGGTTTACGTGTCTCAAGAAGCTTTATTCTGTGCAAATAGAAAGTTTCTCTGTTTTGAGACTTTCCTGGCAGCGCTGCACCGAACGATAATGCGAGCATTGGCAAAAACGACCCGTCGAGTGGGTCGTGTGTTCGTACAGTTTCAGCCTATTGGAGGAGTCTCGAACAACTTTATTCTATGCAAATGCACAATATCTTAGTATTGAAACTTCGAGACTTACTGAAATCGATTCATCGAGTGCTTACGTCGTTTGTAAAATATAAGCACGATGTACGAATACCAAAACCTTGTATTACATTCGAAAGCAGCGTTTATATGTGTTGAAACTTGTCGGCCAGAGCTGCAGCGAACGAAATTTCGAGATTGATCGAAATCGAATCATCGTGTGGTTCGGATGTTCGTAGAGTTTCAGCATGGTGTAGGTGTGTCGAACACCTTTATTCTATGCAAATGCACAATATCTAGTTATTGAAACTTGACTGAGAGCGATGCATTGAACGAAAGATTAAGATTTAGCGGAAACGTGCCATCGCATCGTTCGAGCGTTCCTAACATTTCACAATGGTTTACGTGTCTCAAAAAGCTTTGTTCTATGCAAAGAGAACGTATCTCTGTGTTGAGACTTGCCTGGCAGCGCTGCACCGAACGATAATGCGAGCATTGGCAAAAACGACCGATCGAGCGGTTCGAGTGTTCGTACAGTTCCAGCATGTTGTAGAAGTCTCGAACGCCTTTATTGTATGCAAATGCACAATATCTACGTATTGAAATTTGACTGAGGCTGCTGAACCGAACGAATTTTCGAGACTTACTGAAATCGATTCATCGAGTGCTTCCATCGTTTGTAAAATATAATCTCGATGTACGAATACCAAAACCTTGTATTACATTCGAAAGCAGCGTATATATGTGTTGAAACTTGTCGGACAGAGCTGCACCGAACGAAATTTCGAGATTGATCGAAATCGAACCATCGTGTGTTTCGGATGTTCGTAGAGTTTCAGCATCGTGTAGGTGTGTCGAACACGTTTATTCTATGCAAATGCACAATATGTACTTATTGAAACTTGACTGAGAGCGATGCATTGGACGAAAGATCGAGATTTAGCGGAAAATTGCCATCGCATCGTTCGAGCGTTCCTAACATTTCACAATGGTTTACGTGTCTCAAAAAGCTTCGTTCTATGCAAAGAGAACGTATCTCTGTGTTGAGACTTGCCTGGCAGCGCTGCACCGAACGATAATGCGAGCATTGGCAAAAACGACCCATCGAGCGGTTCGATGTTCGTACAGTTCCAGCATGTTGTAGAAGTCTCGAACGCCTTTATTCTATGCAAATGCACAATATCTACGTATTGAAATTTGACTGAGGCTGCTGAACCGAACGAATTTTCGAGACGTACTGAAATCGATTCATCGAGTGCTTCCATCGTTTGTAAAATATAATCTCGATGTACGAATACCAAAACCTTGTATTACATTCGAAAGCAGCGTATATATGTGTTGAAACTTGTCGGACAGAGCTGCACCGAACGAAATTTCGAGATTGATCGAAATCGAACCATCGTGTGTTTCGGATGTTCGTAGAGTTTCAGCATCGTGTAGGTGTGTCGAACACGTTTATTCTATGCAAATGCACAATATGTACTTATTGAAACTTGACTGAGAGCGATGCATTGGACGAAAGATCGAGATTTAGCGGAAAATTGCCATCGAATGGTTCGAGCTTTCCTAACATTTCACAATGGTTTACGTGTCTCAAGAAGCTTTATTCTATGCAAAGAGAAAGTATCTCTGTGATGAGACTTTCCTTGCAGCGCTGCTCCTAAAGAAAATGCAAGCCTTAGCGAAATCGAACCATCGAGTGTTTCGAGTGTTCGTGCAGTTTCAGAATGGTGTAAAAGTGTCAAACACCCTTATTCTGGGCAAATGCAGAATAATCTAGGTATAGAAACTTGACTCAAAGTGATGAACTGAACGAAAGGTCGAGATTTCGCGGTAAAGGACCATCGAATGGTTCGAGGGTTTCTAACATTTCACCGCGGTTTACGTGTCTCAAGAAGCTTTATTCTATGCAAATAGAAAGTGTCTCTGTGTTGAGACTTGCCTGGCAGCGCTGCACCGAACGATAATACGAGCATTGGCAAAATCGATCCGTCGAGTGGGTCGTGTGTTCGTACAGTTTCAGCCTATGGGAGGAGTCTCGAACACCTTTATTCTATGCAAATGCACAATATCTACGTATTGAAATTTGACTGAGGCTGCTGAACCAAACGAAACTTCGAGACTTACTGAAATCGATTTATCGAGTGCTTCGATCGTTTGTAAAATATAAGCTCGATGTACGAATACCAAAACCTTGTATTACATTCGAAAGCAGCGTATATATGTGTTGAAACTTGTCGGCCAGAGCTGCACCGAACGAAATTTCGAGATTGATCGAAATCGAACCATCGTGTGGTTCGGATATTCGTAGAGTTTCAGCATCGTGTAATTGTGTCGAAAACCTTCATTCTATGCAAATGCACAATATGTACTTATTGAAACTTGACTGAGAGCGATGCATTGAACGAAAGATCGAGATTTAGCGGAAAATTGCCATCGAATGGTTCGAGCTTTCCTATCATTTCACAATGGTTTACGTGTCTCAAGAAGCTTTGTTATATGCAAAGAGAACGTATCTCTGTGTTGAGACTTACCTTGCAGCGCTGCTCTGAAAGAAAATGCAAGCATTATCGAAATCGAACCATCGAGTGTTTCGAGTGTTCGTGCAGTTACAGAATGGTGTAAAAGTGTCAAACACCCATATTCTAGGCAAATGCACAATAATCTAGGTATCGAAACTTGACTCAAAGCGATTCACTGAACGAAAGGTCGAGATTTCGCGGTAAAGGACCATCGAATGGTTCGAGCGTTCCTAACATTTCACCGCGGTTTACGTGTCTCAGGAAGCTTTATTCTATGCAAATAGAAAGTATCTCTGTTTTGAGACTTTCCTTGCAGCGCTGCTCCTAAAGAAAATGCAAGCCTTAGCGAAATCGAACCATCGAGTGTTTCGAGTGTTCGTGCAGTTTCAGAATGGTGTAAAAGTGTCAAACACCCATATTCTAGGCAAATGCACAATAATATAGGTATCGAAACTTGACTCAAAACGATTCACTGAACAAAAGGTCGAGATTTCGCAGTAAAGGACCATCGAATGGTTCGAGGGTTCCTAACATTTCACCGCGGTTTACGTGTTTCAAGAAGCTTTATTCTGTGCAAATAGAAAGTATCTCTGTTTTGAGACTTGCCTGGCAGCGCTGCACCGAACGATACTGCGAGCATTTGCAAAATCGACCCATCGAGTGGGTCGTGTGTTCGTACAGTTTCAGCCTATTGGAGGAGTCTCGAACACCTTTATTCTATGCAAATGCACAATATCTAGTTATTGAAACTTGACTGAGAGCGATGCATTGAACGAAAGAATAAGGTTTAGCGGAAAAGTGCCATCGCATCGTTCGAGCGTTCCTAACATTTCACCGCGGTTTACGTGTCTCAAGAAGCTTTATTCTATGCAAATAGAAAGTATCTCTGTGTTGAGACTTGCCTGGCAGCGCTGCACCGAACGATAATACGAGCATTGGTAAAATCGACCCGTCGAGTGGGTCGTGTGTTCGTACAGTTTCAGCCTATTGGAGGAGTCTCGAACAACTTTATTCTATGCAAATGCACAATATCTAAGTATTGAAACTTCGAGACTTACTGAAATCGATTCATCGAGTGCTTACGTCGTTTGTAAAATATAAGCTCGATGTAAGAATACCAAAACCTTGTATTAGATGCGAATGCAGCGTATATATGTGTTGAAACGTGTCGGCCAGAGCTGACCCGAACGAAATTTCAAGATTGATCGAAATCGAACCATCGTGTGGTTCGGATGTTCGTAGAGTTTCAGCATCATGTAGGTGTGTCGAACAAGTTTATTCTATGCAAATGCACAATATGTACTTATTGAAACTTGACTGAGAGCGATGCATTGAACGAAAGATCGAGATTTAGCGGAAAATTGCCATCGAATGGTTCGAGCTTTCCTATCATTTCACAATGGTTTACGTGTCTCAAGATCTTTGTTCTATGCAAAGAGAACGTATCTCTGTGTTGAGACTTGCCTGGCAGCGCTGCACCGAACGATAATGCGAGCATTGGCAAAAACGACCCATCGAGCGGTTCGAGTGTTCGTACAGTTCCAGCATGTTGTAGAAGTCTCGAACGCCTTTATTCTATGCAAATGCACAATATCTACGTATTGAAATTTGACTGAGGCTGCTGAACCGAACGAATTTTCGAGACTTACGGAAATCGATTCATCGAGTGCTTCCATCGTTTGTAAAATATAATCTCGATGTACGAATACCAAAACCTTGTATTACATTCGAAAGCAGCGTATATATGTGTTGAAACTTGTCGGACAGAGCTGCACCGAACGAAATTTCGAGATTGATCGAAATCGAACCATCGTGTGTTTCGGATGTTCGTAGAGTTTCAGCATCGTGTAGGTGTGTCGAACACGTTTATTCTATGCAAATGCACAATATGTACTTATTGAAACTTGACTGAGAGCGATGCATTGGACGAAAGATCGAGATTTAGCGGAAAATTGCCATCGAATGGTTCGAGCTTTCCTAACATTTCACAATGGTTTACGTGTCTCAAGAAGCTTTATTCTATGCAAAGAGAAAGTATCTCTGTGATGAGACTTTCCTTGCAGCGCTGCTCCTAAAGAAAATGCAAGCCTTAGCGAAATCGAACCATCGAGTGTTTCGAGTGTTCGTGCAGTTTCAGAATGGTGTAAAAGTGTCAAACACCCTTATTCTGGGCAAATGCAGAATAATCTAGGTATAGAAACTTGACTCAAAGTGATGCACTGAACGAAAGGTCGAGATTTCGCGGTAAAGGACCATCGAATGGTTCGAGGGTTTCTAACATTTCACCGCGCTTTACGTGTCTCAAGAAGCTTTATTCTATGCAAATAGAAAGTATCTCTGTGTTGAGACTTGCCTGGCAGCGCTGCACCGAACGATAATACGAGCATTGGCAAAATCGATCCGTCGAGTGGGTCGTGTGTTCGTACAGTTTCAGCCTATGGGAGGAGTCTCGAACACCTTTATTCTATGCAAATGCACAATATCTAAGTATTGAAACTTCGAGACTTACTGAAATCGATTCATCGAGTGCTTCCATCGTTTGTAAAATATAAGCTCGATGTACGAATACCAAAACCTTGTATTACATTCGAAAGCAGCGTATATATGTGTTGAAACTTGTCGGCCAGAGCTGCACCGAACGAAATTTCGAGATTGATCGAAATCGAACCATCGTGTGTTTCGGATGTTCGTAGAGTTTCAGCATCGTGTAGGTGTGTCGGACACGTTTATTCAATGCAAATGCACAATATCTAGTTATTGAAACTTGACTGAGAGCGATGCATTGAACGAAAGATTAAGATTTAGCGGAAACGTGCCATCGCATCGTTCGAGCGTTCCTAACATTTCACAATGGTTTACGTGTCTCAAAAAGCTTTGTTCTATGCAAAGAGAATGTATCTCTGTGTTGAGACTTGCCTGGAAGCGCTGCACCGAACGATAATACGAGCATTGGCAAAATCTACCCGTCGAGTGGGTCGTGTGTTCGTACAGTTTCAGCCTATTGGAGGAGTCTCGAACAACTTTATTCTATGCAAATGCACAATATCTAAGTATTGAAACTTCGAGACTTACTGAAATCGATTCATCGAGTGCTTACGTCGTTTGTAAAATATAAGCTCGATGTAAGAATACCAAAACCTTGTATTAGATGCGAATGCAGCGTATATATGTGTTGAAACGTGTCGGCCAGAGCTGCACCGAACGAAATTTCAAGATTGATCGAAATCGAACCATCGTGTGGTTCGGATGTTCGTAGAGTTTCAGCATCATGTAGGTGTGTCGAACAAGTTTATTCTATGCAAATGCACAATATGTACTTATTGAAACTTGACTGAGAGCGATGCATTGAACGAAAGATCGAGATTTAGCGGAAAATTGCCATCGAATGGTTCGAGCTTTCCTATCATTTCACAATGGTTTACGTGTCTCAAGATCTTTGTTCTATGCAAAGAGAACGTATCTCTGTGTTGAGACTTACCTTGCAGCTCTGCTCCGAAAGAAAATGCAAGCCTTAGCGAAATCGAACCATCGAGTGTTTCGAGAGTTCGTGCAGTTTCAGAATGGTGTAAAAGTGTCAAACACCCTTATTCTAGGCAAATGCACAATAATCTAGGTATCGAAACTTGACTCAAAGCGATGCACTGAACGAAAGGTCGAGATTTCGCGGTAAAGGACCATCGAATGGTTCGAGCGTTCCTAACATTTCACCGCGGTTTACGTGTCTTAGGAAGCTTTATTCTATGCAAATAGAAAGTATCTCTGTTTTGAGACTTGCCTGGCAGCGCTGCACCGTACGATAATGCGAGCATTGGCAAAATCGACCCGTCGAGTGGGTCGTGTGTTCGTACAGTTTCAGCCTATTGGAGGAGTCTCGAACAACTTTATTCTATGCAAATGCACAATATCTAAGTATTGAAACTTCGAGACTTACTGAAATCGATTCATCGAGTGCTTACGTCGTGTGTAAAATATAAGCTCGATGTACGAATACCAAAACCTTGAATTAGATGCGAATGCAGCGTATATATGTGTTGAAACTTGTCGGCCAGAGCTGCACCGAACGAAATTTCGAGATTGATCGAAATCGAACCATCGTGTGGTTCGGATGTTCGTAGAGTTTCAGCATGGTGTAGGTGTGTCGAACACCTTTATTCTATGCAAATGCACAATATCTAGTTATTGAAACTTGACTGAGAGCGATGCATTGAACGAAAGATTAAGGTTTAGCGGAAAAGTGCCATCGCATCGTTCGAGCGTTCCTAACATTTCACAATGGTTTACGTGTCTCAAAAAGCTTTGTTCTATGCAAAGAGAACGTATCTCTGTGTTGAGACTTGCCTGGCAGCGCTGCACCGAACGATAATGCGAGCATTGGCAAAAACGACCCATCGATCGGTTCGAGTGTTCGTACAGTTCCAGCATGTTGTAGGAGTCTCGAACACCTTTATTCTATGGAAATGCACAATATCTAAGTATTGAAATTTGACTGAGGCTGCTGAACCGAACGAATTTTCGAGACTTACTGAAATCGATTCATCGAGTGCTTCCATCGTTTGTAAAATATAAGCTCTATGTACGAATACCAAAACCTTGTATTACATTCGAAAGCAGCGTATATATGTGTTGAAACTTGTCGGCCAGAGCTGCACCGGACGAAATTTCGAGATTGATCGCAATCGAACCATCGTGTGTTTCGGATGTTCGTAGACTTTCAGCATCGTGTAGGTGTGTCGAACACGTTTATTCTATGCAAATGCACAATATGTACTTATTGAAACTTGACTGAGAGCGATGAATTGAACGAAAGATCGAGATTTAGCGGAAAATTGCCATCGAATGTTTCGAGCTTTCCTAACATTTCACAATGGTTTACGTGTCTCAAGAAGCTTTATTCTATGCAAAGAGAAAGTATCTCTGTGTTGAGACTTTCCTTGCAGCGCTGCTCCTAAAGAAAATGCAAGCCTTAGTGAAATCGAACCATCGAGTGTTTCGAGTGTTCGTGCAGTTTCAGAATGGTGTAAAAGTGTCAAACACCCTTATTCTAGGCAAATGCACAATAATATAGGTATCGAAACTTGACTCAAAGCGATTCACTGAACAAAAGGTCGAGATTTCGCGGTAAAGGACCATCGAATGGTTCGAGGGTTCCTAACATTTCACCGCGGTTTACGTGTCTCAAGAAGCTTTATTCTGTGCAAATAGAAAGTTTCTCTGTTTTGAGACTTTCCTGGCAGCGCTGCACCGAACGATAATGCGAGCATTGGCAAAAACGACCCGTCGAGTGGGTCGTGTGTTCGTACAGTTTCAGCCTATTGGAGGAGTCTCGAACAACTTTATTCTATGCAAATGCACAATATCTTAGTATTGAAACTTCGAGACTTACTGAAATCGATTCATCGAGTGCTTACGTCGTTTGTAAAATATAAGCACGATGTACGAATACCAAAACCTTGTATTACATTCGAAAGCAGCGTTTATATGTGTTGAAACTTGTCGGCCAGAGCTGCAGCGAACGAAATTTCGAGATTGATCGAAATCGAATCATCGTGTGGTTCGGATGTTCGTAGAGTTTCAGCATGGTGTAGGTGTGTCGAACACCTTTATTCTATGCAAATGCACAATATCTAGTTATTGAAACTTGACTGAGAGCGATGCATTGAACGAAAGATTAAGATTTAGCGGAAACGTGCCATCGCATCGTTCGAGCGTTCCTAACATTTCACAATGGTTTACGTGTCTCAAAAAGCTTTGTTCTATGCAAAGAGAACGTATCTCTGTGTTGAGACTTGCCTGGCAGCGCTGCACCGAACGATAATGCGAGCATTGGCAAAAACGACCCATCGAGCGGTTCGATGTTCGTACAGTTCCAGCATGTTGTAGAAGTCTCGAACGCCTTTATTCTATGCAAATGCACAATATCTACGTATTGAAATTTGACTGAGGCTGCTGAACCGAACGAATTTTCGAGACGTACTGAAATCGATTCATCGAGTGCTTCCATCGTTTGTAAAATATAATCTCGATGTACGAATACCAAAACCTTGTATTACATTCGAAAGCAGCGTATATATGTGTTGAAACTTGTCGGACAGAGCTGCACCGAACGAAATTTCGAGATTGATCGAAATCGAACCATCGTGTGTTTCGGATGTTCGTAGAGTTTCAGCATCGTGTAGGTGTGTCGAACACGTTTATTCTATGCAAATGCACAATATGTACTTATTGAAACTTGACTGAGAGCGATGCATTGGACGAAAGATCGAGATTTAGCGGAAAATTGCCATCGAATGGTTCGAGCTTTCCTAACATTTCACAATGGTTTACGTGTCTCAAGAAGCTTTATTCTATGCAAAGAGAAAGTATCTTTGTGATGAGACTTTCCTTGCAGCGCTGCTCCTAAAGAAAATGCAAGCCTTAGCGAAATCGAACCATCGAGTGTTTCGAGTGTTCGTGCAGTTTCAGAATGGTGTAAAAGTGTCAAACACCCTTATTCTGGGCAAATGCAGAATAATCTAGGTATAGAAACTTGACTCAAAGTGATGAACTGAACGAAAGGTCGAGATTTCGCGGTAAAGGACCATCGAATGGTTCGAGGGTTTCTAACATTTCACCGCGGTTTACGTGTCTCAAGAAGCTTTATTCTATGCAAATAGAAAGTGTCTCTGTGTTGAGACTTGCCTGGCAGCGCTGCACCGAACGATAATACGAGCATTGGCAAAATCGATCCGTCGAGTGGGTCGTGTGTTCGTACAGTTTCAGCCTATGGGAGGAGTCTCGAACACCTTTATTCTATGCAAATGCACAATATCTACGTATTGAAATTTGACTGAGGCTGCTGAACCAAACGAAACTTCGAGACTTACTGAAATCGATTTATCGAGTGCTTCGATCGTTTGTAAAATATAAGCTCGATGTACGAATACCAAAACCTTGTATTACATTCGAAAGCAGCGTATATATGTGTTGAAACTTGTCGGCCAGAGCTGCACCGAACGAAATTTCGAGATTGATCGAAATCGAACCATCGTGTGGTTCGGATATTCGTAGAGTTTCAGCATCGTGTAATTGTGTCGAAAACCTTCATTCTATGCAAATGCACAATATGTACTTATTGAAACTTGACTGAGAGCGATGCATTGAACGAAAGATCGAGATTTAGCGGAAAATTGCCATCGAATGGTTCGAGCTTTCCTATCATTTCACAATGGTTTACGTGTCTCAAGAAGCTTTGTTATATGCAAAGAGAACGTATCTCTGTGTTGAGACTTACCTTGCAGCGCTGCTCTGAAAGAAATTGCAAGCATTATCGAAATCGAACCATCGAGTGTTTCGAGTGTTCGTGCAGTTACAGAATGGTGTAAAAGTGTCAAACACCCATATTCTAGGCAAATGCACAATAATCTAGGTATCGAAACTTGACTCAAAGCGATTCACTGAACGAAAGGTCGAGATTTCGCGGTAAAGGACCATCGAATGGTTCGAGCGTTCCTAACATTTCACCGCGGTTTACGTGTCTCAGGAAGCTTTATTCTATGCAAATAGAAAGTATCTCTGTTTTGAGACTTTCCTTGCAGCGCTGCTCCTAAAGAAAATGCAAGCCTTAGCGAAATCGAACCATCGAGTGTTTCGAGTGTTCGTGCAGTTTCAGAATGGTGTAAAAGTGTCAAACACCCATATTCTAGGCAAATGCACAATAATATAGGTATCGAAACTTGACTCAAAACGATTCACTGAACAAAAGGTCGAGATTTCGCAGTAAAGGACCATCGAATGGTTCGAGGGTTCCTAACATTTCACCGCGGTTTACGTGTTTCAAGAAGCTTTATTCTGTGCAAATAGAAAGTATCTCTGTTTTGAGACTTGCCTGGCAGCGCTGCACCGAACGATACTGCGAGCATTTGCAAAATCGACCCATCGAGTGGGTCGTGTGTTCGTACAGTTTCAGCCTATTGGAGGAGTCTCGAACACCTTTATTCTATGCAAATGCACAATATCTAGTTATTGAAACTTGACTGAGAGCGATGCATTGAACGAAAGAATAAGGTTTAGCGGAAAAGTGCCATCGCATCGTTCGAGCGTTCCTAACATTTCACCGCGGTTTACGTGTCTCAAGAAGCTTTATTCTATGCAAATAGAAAGTATCTCTGTGTTGAGACTTGCCTGGCAGCGCTGCACCGAACGATAATACGAGCATTGGTAAAATCGACCCGTCGAGTGGGTCGTGTGTTCGTACAGTTTCAGCCTATTGGAGGAGTCTCGAACAACTTTATTCTATGCAAATGCACAATATCTAAGTATTGAAACTTCGAGACTTACTGAAATCGATTCATCGAGTGCTTACGTCGTTTGTAAAATATAAGCTCGATGTAAGAATACCAAAACCTTGTATTAGATGCGAATGCAGCGTATATATGTATTGAAACGTGTCGGCCAGAGCTGACCCGAACGAAATTTCAAGATTGATCGAAATCGAACCATCGTGTGGTTCGGATGTTCGTAGAGTTTCAGCATCATGTAGGTGTGTCGAACAAGTTTATTCTATGCAAATGCACAATATGTACTTATTGAAACTTGACTGAGAGCGATGCATTGAACGAAAGATCGAGATTTAGCGGAAAATTGCCATCGAATGGTTCGAGCTTTCCTATCATTTCACAATGGTTTACGTGTCTCAAGATCTTTGTTCTATGCAAAGAGAACGTATCTCTGTGTTGAGACTTGCCTGGCAGCGCTGCACCGAACGATAATGCGAGCATTGGCAAAAACGACCCATCGAGCGGTTCGAGTGTTCGTACAGTTCCAGCATGTTGTAGAAGTCTCGAACGCCTTTATTCTATGCAAATGCACAATATCTACGTATTGAAATTTGACTGAGGCTGCTGAACCGAACGAATTTTCGAGACTTACTGAAATCGATTCATCGAGTGCTTCCATCGTTTGTAAAATATAATCTCGATGTACGAATACCAAAACCTTGTATTACATTCGAAAGCAGCGTATATATGTGTTGAAACTTGTCGGACAGAGCTGCACCGAACGAAATTTCGAGATTGATCGAAATCGAACCATCGTGTGTTTCGGATGTTCGTAGAGTTTCAGCATCGTGTAGGTGTGTCGAACACGTTTATTCTATGCAAATGCACAATATGTACTTATTGAAACTTGACTGAGAGCGATGCATTGGACGAAAGATCGAGATTTAGCGGAAAATTGCCATCGAATGGTTCGAGCTTTCCTAACATTTCACAATGGTTTACGTGTCTCAAGAAGCTTTATTCTATGCAAAGAGAAAGTATCTCTGTGATGAGACTTTCCTTGCAGCGCTGCTCCTAAAGAAAATGCAAGCCTTAGCGAAATCGAACCATCGAGTGTTTCGAGTGTTCGTGCAGTTTCAGAATGGTGTAAAAGTGTCAAACACCCTTATTCTGGGCAAATGCAGAATAATCTAGGTATAGAAACTTGACTCAAAGTGATGCACTGAACGAAAGGTCGAGATTTCGCGGTAAAGGACCATCGAATGGTTCGAGGGTTTCTAACATTTCACCGCGCTTTACGTGTCTCAAGAAGCTTTATTCTATGCAAATAGAAAGTATCTCTGTGTTGAGACTTGCCTGGCAGCGCTGCAACGAACGATAATACGAGCATTGGCAAAATCGATCCGTCGAGTGGGTCGTGTGTTCGTACAGTTTCAGCCTATGGGAGGAGTCTCGAACACCTTTATTCTATGCAAATGCACAATATCTAAGTATTGAAACTTCGAGACTTACTGAAATCGATTCATCGAGTGCTTCCATCGTTTGTAAAATATAAGCTCGATGTACGAATACCAAAACCTTGTATTACATTCGAAAGCAGCGTATATATGTGTTGAAACTTGTCGGCCAGAGCTGCACCGAACGAAATTTCGAGATTGATCGAAATCGAACCATCGTGTGTTTCGGATGTTCGTCGAGTTTCAGCATCGTGTAGGTGTGTCGGACACGTTTATTCAATGCAAATGCACAATATCTAGTTATTGAAACTTGACTGAGAGCGATGCATTGAACGAAAGATTAAGATTTAGCGGAAACGTGCCATCGCATCGTTCGAGCGTTCCTAACATTTCACAATGGTTTACGTGTCTCAAAAAGCTTTGTTCTATGCAAAGAGAATGTATCTCTGTGTTGAGACTTGCCTGGAAGCGCTGCACCGAACGATAATACGAGCATTGGCAAAATCTACCCGTCGAGTGGGTCGTGTGTTCGTACAGTTTCAGCCTATTGGAGGAGTCTCGAACAACTTTATTCTATGCAAATGCACAATATCTAAGTATTGAAACTTCGAGACTTACTGAAATCGATTCATCGAGTGCTTACGTCGTTTGTAAAATATAAGCTCGATGTAAGAATACCAAAACCTTGTATTAGATGCGAATGCATCGTATATATGTGTTGAAACGTGTCGGCCAGAGCTGCACCGAACGAAATTTCAAGATTGATCGAAATCGAACCATCGTGTGGTTCGGATGTTCGTAGAGTTTCAGCATCATGTAGGTGTGTCGAACAAGTTTATTCTATGCAAATGCACAATATGTACTTATTGAAACTTGACTGAGAGCGATGCATTGAACGAAAGATCGAGATTTAGCGGAAAATTGCCATCGAATGGTTCGAGCTTTCCTATCATTTCACAATGGTTTACGTGTCTCAAGATCTTTGTTCTATGCAAAGAGAACGTATCTCTGTGTTGAGACTTACCTTGCAGCTCTGCTCCGAAAGAAAATGCAAGCCTTAGCGAAATCGAACCATCGAGTGTTTCGAGAGTTCGTGCAGTTTCAGAATGGTGTAAAAGTGTCAAACACCCTTATTCTAGGCAAATGCACAATAATCTAGGTATCGAAACTTGACTCAAAGCGATGCACTGAACGAAAGGTCGAGATTTCGCGGTAAAGGACCATCGAATGGTTCGAGCGTTCCTAACATTTCACCGCGGTTTACGTGTCTTAGGAAGCTTTATTCTATGCAAATAGAAAGTATCTCTGTTTTGAGACTTGCCTGGCAGCGCTGCACCGTACGATAATGCGAGCATTGGCAAAATCGACCCGTCGAGTGGGTCGTGTGTTCGTACAGTTTCAGCCTATTGGAGGAGTCTCGAACAACTTTATTCTATGCAAATGCACAATATCTAAGTATTGAAACTTCGAGACTTACTGAAATCGATTCATCGAGTGCTTACGTCGTGTGTAAAATATAAGCTCGATGTACGAATACCAAAACCTTGAATTAGATGCGAATGCAGCGTATATATGTGTTGAAACTTGTCGGCCAGAGCTGCACCGAACGAAATTTCGAGATTGATCGAAATCGAACCATCGTGTGGTTCGGATGTTCGTAGAGTTTCAGCATGGTGTAGGTGTGTCGAACACCTTTATTCTATGCAAATGCACAATATCTAGTTATTGAAACTTGACTGAGAGCGATGCATTGAACGAAAGATTAAGGTTTAGCGGAAAAGTGCCATCGCATCGTTCGAGCGTTCCTAACATTTCACAATGGTTTACGTGTCTCAAAAAGCTTTGTTCTATGCAAAGAGAACGTATCTCTGTGTTGAGACTTGCCTGGCAGCGCTGCACCGAACGATAATGCGAGCATTGGCAAAAACGACCCATCGATCGGTTCGAGTGTTCGTACAGTTCCAGCATGTTGTAGGAGTCTCGAACACCTTTATTCTATGGAAATGCACAATATCTAAGTATTGAAATTTGACTGAGGCTGCTGAACCGAACGAATTTTCGAGACTTACTGAAATCGATTCATCGAGTGCTTCCATCGTTTGTAAAATATAAGCTCTATGTACGAATACCAAAACCTTGTATTACATTCGAAAGCAGCGTATATATGTGTTGAAACTTGTCGGCCAGAGCTGCACCGGACGAAATTTCGAGATTGATCGCAATCGAACCATCGTGTGTTTCGGATGTTCGTAGAGTTTCAGCATCGTGTAGGTGTGTCGAACACGTTTATTCTATGCAAATGCACAATATGTACTTATTGAAACTTGACTGAGAGCGATGAATTGAACGAAAGATCGAGATTTAGCGGAAAATTGCCATCGAATGTTTCGAGCTTTCCTAACATTTCACAATGGTTTACGTGTCTCAAGAAGCTTTATTCTATGCAAAGAGAAAGTATCTCTGTGTTGAGACTTTCCTTGCAGCGCTGCTCCTAAAGAAAATGCAAGCCTTAGTGAAATCGAACCATCGAGTGTTTCGAGTGTTCGTGCAGTTTCAGAATGGTGTAAAAGTGTCAAACACCCTTATTCTAGGCAAATGCACAATAATATAGGTATCGAAACTTGACTCAAAGCGATTCACTGAACAAAAGGTCGAGATTTCGCGGTAAAGGACCATCGAATGGTTCGAGGGTTCCTAACATTTCACCGCGGTTTACGTGTCTCAAGAAGCTTTATTCTGTGCAAATAGAAAGTTTCTCTGTTTTGAGACTTTCCTGGCAGCGCTGCACCGAACGATAATGCGAGCATTGG
>CAXAOA010000150.1:10000-45000 GCA_963970395.1 Ephialtes manifestator
TTTTCGGTCGCTATCCGCGGTGTTCATTATTTCGCCTAGCGACCGAGCTCCCGTTTGTCCGCCCGTATTTCCAAGAAGATGTCGTCTCAAGGCCGTTACCTCTTACTTCGATTGCTCGGTCAGCAACTAGCATCTTCGCGAACTCCTTAATTCTAACTCGCTCGTTGCATCGCCGCCGCTATCGTTTCCCGGAATTCTTAATATAGATCTCTGGAGTCTCGAGCGTCTCTATACCAACCAACGAATTGAACAGCCTGTTGTTGATACAAAGCACGCTTTGGTTACCAATATAGTACTTTACATGAAAATATTCGTTACGTTTATTACGTGTCGCGTTAATCAACTACCTTATTTTGTATAATTACTATGTATGTGTTACGACAAAATAACTAAATACGAGGTTTTCGTTAGTATAATTCAATACGACATTTTCTGATCATGATCCCAATATAATTGTTGGAAGTGATTTTGAATTAATAATGGTAATAATTCTTTTTGTTATTGTGTCGTAATTATGTGTTATTGTTTATAGTTACAAATCATTATAGCGTTGCAGAATAGCTTTCGTTAATATATTTTCCTAGGTCTTTTTACATGGCGGCTAAATTCGCATTATATATCTATACTATACTATAAAAAAGTATGGGCTGACGTTTTTTGGGGTACTGACGTTTTGGAGGGCTGACGTTTTTGGGGGCTGACGTTTTGGAGAGCTGGAGATTTAGGATGCTGACTCTTTCTTACGTCGGTTTGAATTTCTATGTACAAATGGAGTAAAAATTATAGTATAGACTCCTCTTTTTGAAAAAACTATTGAATTATACCTTCGAGGTATGAGCATCATTCGGTTCATCGCAATTTCTTTTTATTTTTGGTTTTTCCATTCCCGATAACAGTTTTGATAATGCCATTGTTGGAGCATTAATTTTTTTAACATCTGTCATATCATTTACGTGGAGGTAGGCAGAGTTTTCTGTTATTAAACAATTTCTGTATAATAATTTAAAAAATATATTTTGGGGGAGCATTTTTTATTATTCTTACCGGTCTTCTCCATTTTCCCCATCAATTCAATTTTTTGGGCTCTTTCCAAGTCAGTTTCATTGTTGTAATTTGCGATTACTACTTCTAATTTGTGATGACCATCAGTTATAGCTCCAAAAACTTGTGATATCTTACGCAAATTTGTTGAGACGAATTCATTTCGAATATATCCATTGACGCCTGTTAAACAAGTACATATCTTTTTAAAATTCACTCTCACGTAAAATACAAACTGCTTAACCAACCATCACCAAATTTGGTAAGTAGCAGTGCAGAATGTTATTTTTCGTCTGTAGTTGATTTCATCGAAAAATGTTTTAAAGCTATGTTAAGGGGGGGGGGTATGGTATTAAAACTTTTTTTTTAATTTTTATTTTTTTTAAAAATGCACAATATCTCAAGAATGTTGTATCAAATTTTTAGAGCAATTGGAGCAAAACTAACGAAGATATGGAATTTTAACCATCCGCGGCTCTGGGTCGTTGCGCTCTGATTTCGTATACCTGTTCGACAGGTATACGATCTTTAAAGTGATTTTCCCACACTTCACGTTTTCAAAGTCGGTGACGGCTGTAGTCTAAAATCCATTGCACCAATCCTTTTCAAATTTGGTACACTCTTTCTTAGTATAATTCATGAGGTAATGCTGTCGAGTTATTTTTTAATTTGTTGTTATTTTTTGTTTACAATAACAAATTTGCCGATTTTTTAAGCGAAAATCGCGTTTTTGCCTTTCCAGTGTCATCAAAAATTGAAAAAAAAATAAATAAAAACTCGACAGCGTTACCTGGGGGAACTCATAAACTAATCAAATCAATTTGGTTTTTTGATTTCGGATGATCGAGTGATCAGATACGACCGTCACCGCAAAACAACTTTTTTTGGAGTCGTCTCCGGAGATTTGCTGTCAACGGCTTAGTTTTTAATATTTTTCGCTGAAATTTTCAGAAAATATCCTTGAAAGGTTACTCTATAATACTGTAATAATTAAATTAAAAATATATTGCCCGTATCTTGTGAAAAAAAGTTTGAAAAAGTGTCTTTTTTTCACTGAATTACCCATACCCCCCCCCCCAAGGAAGGATCGGTGTTGAATTTAGGGTGAATCTATAAAAAAAAGTTCTGGTTTTATGGAATTTTGAATAAATAAAAAAATCGTTTCACTCTAACTCACGTCATATTTTACCAAATTAACTGATTTTTGCTTCCTCATAGAGGAAGTTTTGTTTTCGTGAACATTTTTTTTTTTTCGAGATTTTCATGTCAGTATCAATTATGTCTTAGAAAGTGTAACGAGCATTTTTTAATTGACTCACGAATGTATCCCGATGCAGATTTTGAAAATACATCTTTCAATGCTACGTTTTCGATCTGGCCATAATTAGGTTTGTAGGAGTCCAGTCTGGTAATTTTCGAATAGGGCTTCATTACGAGTTCGTAAGAAACGTTTCCATCGTTAAAATTTGTTTCTTTTGCTGCAACTGTCTCGATAAGAAGGACCTATGCGATTTTTCATGATTAATAAAACGGAAATCGTGATCTCTCATGACTAGACTCGCAGTTAACCCTTTGAAGCAAAAATTGTTTTTCAAATACCTTATTTACGTGTACTTTTTCAATTATTTTCTCGATGTCGGAGTTCTATACGCAACATTGAATTTTGGAGCCTTCAGAATTGTTGACTTTGAATTTAAATACCCTGAATTCTTTTGATAAATCTTTTGACCTGATGTTTCGAGGGGGTTCGATCTCTTCGACATATCCAACTATGGACCTATAAAATATCTACCCTGAATTTTTTATTTGAGGATTTTTAATGAAGAAAAACTTACACGGATTGGTCGCCGATTTCAATATTTTTGAAGTATTCGTTACTTGTGAAGGGAATGGCAGATTCTTTTTTAGTCGGTCCATCGTCACTCCTGTCTCGACACGAACCAGGTCCGTATGTCTCGCCCTTATTCTTATATTCACCCATTGTATAGTCCGAACAGTTAATTTTTTTTCGTTATAATCTCACAAAAATCGACTAGAAATTTGACGTATCAAATGTGTCAGATATGACATGTACACAAACTAGAAAAAAAACTATCGAACTCTGAGAAGTTTGTATAGATAGTCATTTGAATGCAACGATAAGTTCGTACCACTGAAAACTGTATACTTCACGCCTGGCGCTGGCGTGGCGACTGGCTCACGATGGTTACTCCACTTGAAAAATTCCTTCAATATTTAGACTGCGCTAAATTTATAGTAGTTTCATTTTTGCAATGAATTCGATTGAAAAACAACGAAACCGTCAACAACGATACGTGAAAAAAAATCATGCCAAGGAATTGGAACGCAAACGCAAATATCGCGAAGAAAATAGGGAAAAGCTGTTAAAGAAACGCCAAGAACTTCGACGAAAGAATAAACAATCAAAAATTGCCGAAGAATTCTGTCAAGCTAAACGCGAGGAAGAAAATCAATCAACATTAAACAGCAACGGAAATATCAAAGAGGAAAGTAAAACTTGTGCTCTCCAAATCGTCAGCCCGCTAATCCATCGACCTAACAAAGCGTAAGTTTGTACAATTTTTAAATTCTTCTTATTATGGACTCGATAGAAAAACGACGGGCCCGTCAACGGAAGTATGCGGAAAAAAATCGTAGTAAAGAATCGAATCGACGTCGAAAATACAAAAATAAAAAGAGGAAAATTTTATCTATGAAAAACCGGGTTAATATGAGTCCTGAAATTTTGTTAGAGAAACGACGAGAGTGTCAAAAACGATATGCAAAAAAAAATCGTGCGAAAGAATTAGATCGTAAGCGTAAATATTTTATTAAAAGCAGAGGAAACAACACTGTCAGGGCGTTTCAACGAAACAGTATTATTGAGATGCAGAAAAAAAAGCGCGGGGATGAAAATATATGTGAGGGACAATTAAAAAAAACGGGTCAAAGATCTGATTAGGAAACGAAATGTGCCGAAGATCAGTTCTGACGATATTGAATATTATGATAATGGTGACATGGATTATGTTTGTGAATATTGCGGGGCTGTTTTTTGGACCGATGACTATTCGAAGAAAGGCTGTTGTCATGGAGGCAAAGTTACTTTATCGCCATTATCACCCTATCCTAAAAATTTGCGCTCATTGTTTGACGATAGTGTATTTCGCAATACGATACGTTATTACAACAATCGATTTGCGTTTACATCATTCCAAACAACCTTCGTGAATAATTCCGGGCGTGGTGTTTACAATTAAAAAATTCAGGGCCAGGTTTATCATTATACACCGACCACTTCACACCCGAAACCAAATGAAAGACCGAAATGTGGACAAATCTACATCTTCGATGATCATGCAGCTCTTAAAGAAAGATTACTATCTAATCCAGAATTAAAATCTGCAACAATTATGAAAATTAATTCTGAGTTGAATAAAATTAATCCATTCGTTAAAAAATATAAACATTTACATCAATGTTCGAAAAAGTAAAAGAAATATTGTTTATATTTTGTTCGCAGTCTAAAATTAGATATGCGCAGATATGATAAACCACTAACTGAAGAATGTGCGGCTTTAATCATCTCAAACAATGGTTCTGTAAAATTCAACTCTTTCTTGAATTTTATTTTGTTTATTTAAGTGTTATTTCGGTTCAACCAGTATCACGATTATGAAAAATGTAAGAGCCAGGTTAATAAACAATCAAGACAAGTTATGAGTTGGAAACTTATATACTGAAAAAGGAGAATTTGAAAATAAATCTAATCAGAGGGAACGTCAGGGTAATTGCACCGAATTGTCAAGTCAATAACGGAAATAATTGAGATAAATCAATTTATGAAGTGTGAAAAAGGCATATATTTCTTGTAGCGAAACAATGTAATATGGTCATTCAATGCCAGCAACAAATAACAAAAACCAGAAACCAGCTGGTATATAATTCACCTATTAGGTCTTTATAAATTCTTCATATTGAATACAAAAATCGATCAGTATGATCATAGTAAACCGGGATGGCCAGTATCCACGAATAAATAACAATTATGGCAATAATTGCCATTCAAGCTCAAGACAAAGCAATTGAGTATTCGAGAAATTACATAGAAAGCACGTTCCACATCCGCTATAGTGAACACACAAATAAATCAATAACAATAGTTAGGAATTAAAGGCCATAGTGGCCATCATATCACATACACAATTATAAATATCGAAATCAGTCTACACGAAATTCATTGGGAGTCACAACCAGACTCATAAATCCATACAATCACAGTTTCGCGGGAATACCCTTCGAACAAATTAGGCGTCATACCCATCAATTATAATGCGAGTTCTCAACTCGATTCAAATTAATTAATTGAACCAGTGAGGTTCGAAAAACGAGTGATTAAAGCAAGATTTCTCATAATCAATTCTATACATAAAGGATCTGTTCGATCACCATGAATTAATTACCAACCATGCCATTTTAGCATCTTAAACACTTATCAATGAATTAATTAACAACAATGCCGTTCCAGCATATTCAACAATTAGCACGATCAAGAAAAATACCAACTGCATCATTTAAATAGGAAATCCCGCGATAACAAATTAAAGAAATTCATTCAAATCATTATAAATTAATTAATTGCGAGGCTCGATTAGCACACGCACGCCCGACAATATTAATTATTAACTATTCGGAGTTCGATTAATTTCGGAGAAAGTAGTCACAATACACTCATCTTTGAAGGCCCGCAAAAGGAGCGCGAGTAGAGCCGCCCCTGGATGGATGGCGAGCGGCGTGCGGCGAGCGGGCGGATCCAGGGCCGGAACGAGGGCCCACGCCTATCACATCGAACTATTGCGTTCGCTCGAAATTTCCTCCTTCTTTGAATTAATTGGCTTTTTAGATGTTCCGGGGCCGCAGAGAGCCTTCCCCAATAAATGAGCTCGTGGAAGAGTGGTTTTTTTTTTAGCTCACAGGGCATGCGTAGTAGGACGTCGTGCTCGTGTATAAATTTCCCGGCAATTTTTAAAATTGCCAACAATATGCGGAAATATCCAAAACTGTAGTTCGAATTTTCTTTTAAAAATGGTTTTAAACCAAAACCCAGCCACCGGTGTCGTCCTGTTATATAGAAAACGAACAAATAATTTTAGGACGGCCACGTGGCGGCGATGACTTGCGGGAATTTACGGGAGCGCAAAAACGCGTTATTTAAAAAATAATGATGTGAACAATTTACCTGATTTGGAATCAGGAAGCAGACTTTCACCAAATAACTTGCAAATTCCTCAGAATTGCGTGCACAATTTAATAAAAAACTGGGATTTTAATTTTAACGAAGAGTTAACGTGTTCTCTGTTGCGCGGTGAACCGGTGACTGGGAAGAGGCTATGGCGGATTTCACGGAGCTACCCGGTAGATAAGGACCCATTCGCAGCGCGCGACACGTACAATCATTAATCACGCGTACCTAGGTAAGAGAGGCCAGCGCGCGCGATCTCGCGTAACGGCAAGCGCCACTGGACTCGCGATTTGGACAAATCTAGGGCATATCGGGACCTACGATATCGGCTGCGAGGGAGACGCACGAGCGTCACGCTACAAATATCCCCCTTAATTTGGAGAATCGCAGATATACATCAAGATGATACAAATTACATCAAACCATAGCCCATACCAATCATACCCATACAATTTCATCGGTACTGAAAGCGATTAAAGGTGCGGTTAGACAAGACAAATATATGTTAGGCGGTCTCGTGGTACTTTCGAAGGCTGAGTCGATTGTACACACCCTTGATAAAGTTTGGATTATCTCGATCGACAAGCTGAAATGCGTTACTTCCATAGGCTTGTGAGATTCGATAAGGCCCGTAAAACAGATGAAAAAATTTGCTCGTTACATTTTCGTGTGCGTTCGAAGGATACGGTACTCGTAGCAAGACTAGATCACCAGGGGCTAGAATAACAGGTGAAATACTTCGTTGCGCTCTACATCGTTTTTAAAAATTTAGCCGAAGACGATCGTTCGCCAGAACAATTTTCTCTTCATGGGAGATATCGTTGTTAGCCGGAAAAGATACTAATTTTTCGATTTCATCGCAAGGTTGTTTACCAAATTGGAGTTGATAGGGGGTAAAGCCAGTGCTCAGATGCGTCATTATGTTTAATAGGGACTCAATACGGGGAACATGTCTCGCCCAACCATTATGGGCATCACTGCAGAGCGTACGGAATAACCGGCCGAGTTCTCTCATGACTCGTTCGGTCGGATTACTCTGAGGATGACGAATTGAGCAGAATCGTACTTTGATATGATGGCGCTCCAAACCGTCCCTCCATTTAGGTGAAGTAAATTGCGTACCGTTGTCAGCTAAAATGGCCGACGGCTTACCTAACTCGGGAATATATTGATCAATAATTTTCTTCAACACGATTCGCGTAGTGGCTTTCTTGATGGGATAGAGTTTGACGTACTTGGAAAAAGCGTCCAGCATGGCAAATACATATTGTACCCCTCCTACCGAGCGGGGAAGTGGTCCGTAAAAATCGACGGTCACTAACTCTCCCGGTTTCTCAGCCCTGACCATCTGATATTCGCCCTGCATGGAAACGTTCACGCTCTTAACTCGCTGACACAAATCGCAGGTGCGCACGTGTTTTTTGACCTGTTGGTTTAGGCGGTCCCAATGAAAATATTGACGGATATACGCTAAAGTTTTCTCTGTACCCGGGTGGCCGAGTTTCTCGTGAAAATAGTCGATGATTCGGGGAGCGACGACAGAGGGAATTACCAACAACCAACGTTCCGTGTTTCGATAAAATCGAAACAATATTCCGTTGTGGAGGTTATAGAGTTCAGACAATTCTCCACTCCTTACGTTATCGATAATCTTCGAGACCGACTCGTCTTGTGACTGGAGATTGCGGATGGCGAGCAAATCGTTACGCAATTCCTGCGGTAAAAGATCGAGATTTTTGGAGAGCTTGAGAATTTCGTTCGCGGATGTGTCGGTCGCAACGTTGACAGGTAAGGAGCGTAGTATCTCCGACACTGTTAGTGTTTTTTGTTCCTCGTCCTCAAATTTCCCTGCCGGATTCCGACTAAAGAAATCCGCGACAATATTTTCCTGACCTCGACAATAAGTGACCGTGAACGTATAACGTGATAAGACGAGACACCACCTACGCAAAC
This sequence comes from Ephialtes manifestator, assembly GCA_963970395.1. Lineage (NCBI taxonomy): Eukaryota > Metazoa > Arthropoda > Insecta > Hymenoptera > Ichneumonidae > Ephialtes > Ephialtes manifestator. The sequence continues at coordinate 18,237 of CAXAOA010000150.1, forward strand.
GTGCCGTGTGATATTGGCTACAATTGAGAAAACTGAGACCTTTGTGGTCCGTAATAATTTCAAAACAACGATTCATGAGGTAGGTATGACATTGCAAAACCGAGTACACGATGGCTAATAGTTCTTTTTCGGTAGTGCAGTAATTGACCTCGGCTGCATTGAGACAGCGGCTAACGAGTGTAATGACGCACATCTCATCGTCATCGTTTCTTTGGAAAAGAACCCCACTAATCCCCCTATCCGACGCGTCGGTCTGGAGATAAAATTTTTTACCTGGGATTACGTGTTTTAATTGGATTGAATTTGCGAAGTTTTGCTTGAGTTTTTCAAACGCCATGCTATGCTCAGCCGTCCAATTCCACTCCCGTTTCCCCTTTAAAAGCGACCTGAATGGCTCAACGAAGGTGGCATGTTTCACGCTGAACTGCCTATAGTAATTACAAATTCCGAGAAATTGTTGTAATTGTTTTTGATTCTTTGGCTCCGCGAATTTTTCTATTATTGCAAGTTTATCAGGAAGGGGACGGAGTCCATCGACCGAAAGAACGTAACCGAGAAACTTGACGTTTTGACGACAGAAGCACGATTTGTCGAGCCTCAAGGTGAAATTATGGTCCTGTAACTGTGTAAAGACCTTATCCAGATGTGCAAGGTGATCGTCGAAGGTCACCGAAGTAATTAACAGGTCATCAATATACACCGTAAGAAAACTCTCAAAAGTTTTATCCAGGACGTGACTAATCGCTCGTATAAATCCACTCCCAGCGGTTTTGAGGCCGAAAGGGATACGGCAAAATTGGTAAAGGGTCGACCCATACAAAAAAGCCGTATATGGGCGCGACGACCTCTCTAAACCAATTTGCCAATAGCCATTCGCTAAGTCCGAGGTAGACATATATTTTATGCCATAATACCGTTGAACCAAATCGCTGATTAGCGGAGGAGTCTCATTATCCGCATCAATCACCTGATTGATAAATCGCGCGTCTAGACAGATACGCAATCGACCATCAGATTTTTGAACAATCCGGAGAGGATTACAGTACGGACTCGACGAACGCTCGATTATGCCATTCTTTAACATTTCGTCCAGCTCTACTTCCACCGCACTGCGTAAAGCATGTGGCACGGGGTAGGAACGACGAACGATGGTTTGGGGTGTTGTGAGTTTAATGGTGTGCTCATACGCACCAGCAGCCGTGAGTTTAGCCGAGAACAACCGCTTAAATTTACTCAACAACGTAAACATCGCGGTGTGCTGCTCTCCACTCAAACCTGGAAGAGATTGGACGAGAGATTTCACGTCGTCTAAAAAATTGTGATCCTCTCGTTCGACGTAAAGATGACTGGACCGGTACGTGTCCAAATCATCCTCCGAGACAAAATCCTCCAGCTCGGACACGGACAAAACTTCACACGTCAGTTCTCTAGACGAACCTGATAATTCCGACAAAATTCCAGGGGCGACTGAATCATTCGACAAACGAGTTTTTTCTCTGCAATCCCCCTGTCTCACTATCTCATCAGATCCCGTCGAAAATAAACAAGTGAACGAAGCTTCATACTGTAACGGCAGATCCGGGAGATCATCAGGCGAACAATCCGGCGAGTCGGTTGGTGATCGTTTCTGCGACTGATCCACGCAAAACAAAGGGACACGTTCAGGCAAATCAGGTAACCCCGCAACACTAGTCGTGTGATCAACAACGATTTCTTGAACCGGAACCGAATTATCATTCCCGACGTTAATTGGCTTATTAACCTCTAAACCAGATTGGCAGTCACTACTATGATGCTTTATTTCCACTAATGCGCCCCCATGATTACTTCCTCCCCCCGAGCTGTCCAACAATACCAAATCTACAAGGTTCTGTCGCGAGGATTCGGCGCAAACATCACCGACGGGGTAAGCATCCGCCATATGATTCTCGACACTATTTCCCAGTACCCCGACAAGAGGCTTTTTCAACGTTGGATTATCAGAGGAGGTACCGACCAGTGAGTTCACTGCAATGCAACTACTCGAAAAATTATCTACTTCTCGGGGAACTAACCGCGGTCGCAACCCTTCCCTTTGCTTCGAACTAACGGCGCGGTCTTGACTCAACTCTTGCCCTTTTTGTAACCCATGAACGGATATAATCTCTATGTAAGTGATGTCGTTTTCAGCCGCAGTAATTATACGCTCAGGATTGGCGCTACCAAATGAAACGAATTTATCCGGGACTACATAATCATCGATCATGAATCGCAATAGTTTGTAATCAATTACAGCTCCCTTGTCGTGCAACCAATCATTACCGAGAATCATATGCGAGGACAAATAAGGGACAACCAAACATGCTGCTGATAGCTTGCATTCCCCACAAGTAATCTGGAGAAGAACTTGTTTGGCCACTCTAGTTTGCTTTTTACCAATAGCTGTGGTAATGATCATATTAGTGACCGGCAACTCCACTAGTTTGAAGTGTTTACTCATATAGTCATAATACCTATCCGAGACGCACGTGACTTGGCTCCCAGAATCGACTAAAGCCGCGACTGGAGTTCCAAAAATGCTGACGATAAGCTGCGGACATTTGCGAAATTTACCTATATCGAAACTATGATTTGGCTCATCTGTAATGCCTTTTATGAGGTCCTCAAAGACGTCAAAGGGGTACTGCGGCGCTGAGGGACCTGTACTCAACGCCCCCGTTATTCGTTTAAATTCGCGGCATTTTCCTGAGGCAAAGAACTGTCAAGGAGAGGCGGGGGAACCGACAAGTCTGGCCTGTACGGCTGACCATCCGCGACCGCGATTGCATTAGATTGAGCTGACGTTGCGATTTGATTGATAGGTCTACCTGATAGGTGGGATTTGACATTGTAGAATTATGAGAAGGTGGGGGCGGAGTCCAACCAGAAGGATACTGCTGATTAGCCAGTCTTCGGGAATAACTGTTGGAAGGAGGATTACCACCCGCCACATAGTTACCACGAGATGAGCTATTCCAAGTATTTCCATAATTTCCGGTGGAATTAGGGTTATTTTTCCGCGTACGCTCTCTCTCTTCGTTGACCGAATCGAGCTGCGCCAACGCACTAGAAACTGCGCTTGTGTCAGCGAAGTCAATGGCAACAAGAGATTCCCGAACGCGCCCTGGTAGCTGTTGAACCACCGTATAATTTAATTCATACGATCCTAATGGCGGAACGAAGTATTGGGCTTCCGTCACTTGCTGCAGAAAATATGTCTGCATTGACCCCATATTGGTGGCGTATCGGCGAGCCGACCACTGGCTTTTAATACGAACACGTACCGGTACCGAGAAAAATTCCGTAAGAAAAGCTTGTCTAAAAGCGGCATAACCTGCGAAATTACGGCTATTCGCGTTGAACCAGACCCGAGCGCGACCCTCGAACGCATTATCCACGATGAGCATTTTGCAATTATCGGTATCAGCACGTTGAACGAGAAAATACTTTTCAAGGTGCTCAAGAAATTCACTAGGGTGAGATTTCGTATCGCTCTCGAATTTGGGTAGTTTGATATCCAATTTAATGGCTCTAAAACCGCGGGCGAGACCGTCCAACATACCTGCATTATCCGCTGGCGGGGGATTGACTCCTTGGAGGTTCCTATTTACATCAGCCGCAGGCCGGTTGTACATCTGTCGCATAGACTCAATCTCGGCTCGTTGTGTCAAAATCTGGGCACGCAAAAGCTGGACCTCCCCAACCAATCCGGCACCATTCGCACCTTCAAACTCGCGTCGCATCCGTTCAAACTCAGCACGCTGCTGCGCCATCAAAGTCGCTTCCTCACGCATACGGCTCATTTGATCCTCGAAATCAATCCGCTGCGCTTCACCTAAAGAATCAGCTAGATTAGACCGAGCACCACCTACGTCGTCCCTCCGTACATTGTGCGTCATTTTCTTTTTAATCGTGGACACCGGCGGCGGTGTTAGATCCTGAGAATCTTTACGCGAGCGGGTGTTAGGCGGAGTACGTTTGAGTGGCATACAGAATTTCAAGCTAGACAGTTATGCCAATATGAAGAGGCAAATTGAAAAGACCCAATAAAAATTAAATCACATAAAAACAGAATTATAAATCACCATGACGACCTGACACAGCGGTAACAATCGAATTTTACCTCGACGGTCCCTGTTCGGGCGCCAATTTGTAAAATTCAACTCTTTCTTGAATTTTATTTTGTTTATTTAAGTGTTATTTCGGTTCAACCAGTATCACGACTATGAAAAATGTAAGAGCCAGGTTAATAAACAATCAAGACAAGTTATGAGTTGGAAACTTATATACTGAAAAAGGAGAATTTGAAAATAAATCTAATCAGAGGGAACGTCAGGGTAATTGCACCGAATTGTCAAGTCAATAACGGAAATAATTGAGATAAATCAATTTATGAAGTGTGAAAGAGGCATATATTTCTTGTAGCGAAACAATGTAATATGGTCATTCAATGCCAGCAACAAATAACAAAAACCAGAAACCAGCTGGTATATAATTCACCTATTAGGTCTTTATAAATTCTTCATATTGAATACAAAAATCGATCAGTATGATCATAGTAAACCGGGATGGCCAGTATCCACGAATAAATAACAATTATGGCAATAATTGCCATTCAAGCTCAAGACAAAGCAATTGAGTATTCGAGAAATTACATAGAAAGCACGTTCCACATCCGCTATAGTGAACACACAAATAAATCAATAACAATAGTTAGGAATTAAAGGCCATAGTGGCCATCATATCACATACACAATTATAAATATCGAAATCAGTCTACACGAAATTCATTGGGAGTCACAACCAGACTCATAAATCCATACAATCACAGTTTCGCGGGAATACCCTTCGAACAAATTAGGCGTCATACCCATCAATTATAATGCGAGTTCTCAACTCGATTCAAATTAATTAATTGAACCAATGAGGTTCGAAAAACGAGTGATTAAAGCAAGATTTCTCATAATCAATTCTATACATAAAGGATCTGTTCGATCACCATGAATTAATTACCAACCATGCCATTTTAGCATCTTAAACACTTATCAATGAATTAATTAACAACAATGCCGTTCCAGCATATTCAACAATTAGCACGATCAAGAAAAATACCAACTGCATCATTTAAATAGGAAATCCCGCGATAACAAATTAAAGAAATTCATTCAAATCATTATAAATTAATTAATTGCGAGGCTCGATTAGCACACGCACGCCCGACAATATTAATTATTAACTATTCGGAGTTCGATTAATTTCGGAGAAAGTAGTCACAATACACTCATCTTTGAAGGCCCGCAAAAGGAGCGCGAGTAGAGCCGCCCCTGGATGGATGGCGAGCGGCGTGCGGCGAGCGGGCGGATCCAGGGCCGGAACGAGGGCCCACGCCTATCACATCGAACTATTGCGTTCGCTCGAAATTTCCTCCTTCTTTGAATTAATTGGCTTTTTAGATGTTCCGGGGCCGCAGAGAGCCTTCCCCAATAAATGAGCTCGTGGAAGAGTGGTTTTTTTTTAGCTCACAGGGCATGCGTAGTAGGACGTCGTGCTCGTGTATAAATTTCCCGGCAATTTTTAAAATTGCCAACAATATGCGGAAGTATCCAAAACTGTAGTTCGAATTTTCTTTTAAAAATGGTTTTAAACCAAAACCCAGCCACCGGTGTCGTCCTGTTATATAGAAAACGAACAAATAATTTTAGGACGGCCACGTGGCGGCGATGACTTGCGGGAATTTACGGGAGCGCAAAAACGCGTTATTTAAAAAATAATGATGTGAACAATTTACCTGATTTGGAACCAGGAAGCAGACTTTCACCAAATAACTTGCAAATTCCTCAGAATTGCGTGCACAATTTAATAAAAAACTGGGATTTTAATTTTAACGAAGAGTTAACGTGTTCTCTGTTGCGCGGTGAACCGGTGACTGGGAAGAGGCTATGGCGGATTTCACGGAGCTACCCGGTAGATAAGGACCCATTCGCAGCGCGCGACACGTACAATCATTAATCACGCGTACCTAGGTAAGAGAGGCCAGCGCGCGCGATCTCGCTGTTACGTCCCGGAGCAGTTGGTGGATGTAGCTTCTCTCCTATTGGTTATCCACGACCGCTCGCTCGTTGTGGATTCGCTGCTGAATTAACTATGGAAATAGAGCAATGGGACCGGGAACTTTTAAATTATCAACACTGTCTTCGAGTCTACTTTCACTGATTTTATTGTTTATAAAAACGCAATATAAGACGAAACTTAATTATTTTACGAGGCTAACTAGTACACAAACTTATATCTGCTGCTATCACACGAACGTTGGAATTCGGAAAAATGCGCGAACACCAAAAAATAGCAAACCGCGCGTTACTCGAATAAAACGATCTTTATTCGTTGCTGATTGCTCTCGAACTAACTCTCAAAAATCAGCGTGTGCGCTTCCAAAGTCCTTCGTTGCTAAAAGGAGGAAAATAAGAAAAGTGGGGAAGAGGATGGAAAGTTCCGCGGGAAAGTGTCAGCGTAGGACCCAAGTAGGCGAAAGGGTCTGTCTCGGGTCAGCACGTGTGACAAAAAGCAGGCCCGCTCGACGACGTTAACCAGGCTCGCGCGGAGACGCTGTTCAGGCGTGTGCACTCTTGAGTTTTATTGTTAGAAAACCCTGGGAACGAGGTTTCATTTTTGGGTGATTTATGAAGAACGTGCTCAAACATAAATACAATGTTTTACAGGAAACTGTGCGTTAAATTATGTGAGTTGAGGAGAAAGTTGTAGCTGAGGCATGCTGCGTTAATTTAAAAGAGTGATTCGCGCTGCGCGAGTCCTTAATAACAGCGTTCTACTATACCGGGAGACTCCAGGTAATGTAGCTTATGATAAAATCCGATATAGTGATGACGCTCTATACCTCAGCTCATCACACCTTCCCCCTTATAAGAAAAAGACGTTTCCCTTTTTAAATGGGAAACGACTTTTTGTATCACTTATTTCTAGCCTACTTTAATATTTATCATAATATTTACGTTTACATTCGTATTTAGTTATTATTCTATTTACGAGGTATCTCTGTTAAGTGGGAGAGTGGCAAGTTTCAGTTTGTTTAGGTGCACGGTTTTCGTTCCTTTTGTATCTAACTGTATTTCTGCGTCTGTTTTCCCTAAAAGTCTCGACATTTTGTACGAAAGATTTTACTCGTGAAACTGCTTCCCTGGTCGGTGTGAACTATTCGCGGACAACCGAAACGTGTGTTGAACTGCTCGGCGAAAACGCGGGCTATTGTTATCGAGTCGATCTCTTTTAACACTATTCCTTCGCTATATTTCGAGAAGTTATCTTGGATCGTTAAAATATATCGGTTTTTCTTTTCGGTTATTGGCAGAGGGCCTACGATATCAATTTGAACGTGCTCGAATGGTTCTACCGGTGTATCCGTTATTTGCATCGGGAGTCGAGTCTTTACGCGAACGAATTTGTTAATTTGGCAACTCCTGCAAGCTCTTATGTACGTAGCGATTTCGTCTTTCATCCCGCTTCAAAAGAAATCATTATGAATACAGAGGTACGTTTTCGAAACTCGTTTATAATCCCCGACTGACGAATCGTGATATTCCCGGATTAATTTATTCTATCCGCGTATTTTGTTTCGGTGTTAGCAAAAGTCCCTCGAAAAGCTTGTTATATTGACTGCCCTGGAATGCGATCCACACCATTTCCCGTTTTCGAAACGTCAACTAATTTTACCTCGAGTAGATCCGTAACGTCCCTGAGATCGTTAATGGCTGAATCTATTATGTTTTTCAAGTACGGCCTCTCGTCATACGTATTTTTTTATCACTAGGTTGAAAGTGCAACGCCCGTTATCGAAGAAAAGGATCACCTGTCCTAGTTGCGGTTTCGCTTCTTTTATTTTATTTATGTCGATTAGACCGGCATCTGTTAATTCCCTGCTAATCGCGGTTATTAGCATGCAATCGGCGGGGTTGAAATTAACCTTGTGCCAAACGCTTAAGATAAGGGTATCTTTTGTCGTTAGTATGCGCGAATATTCGATTGCGTAGACTACGCCTATTAGTGGGGGATCATCACTCGCGGTTGTCTTTACAAGTTCTGTTCGATTTCCTAGTATTGTCTGACATTCATGGCCGGGTCTTTCATTCCATTGTGCAAAGGAGACCTCCATCTGACCCTTGCCGGTCACGACGTTCGAGGAATTAGCCATTATCCATCGGGGATGGACACCTGCATCTGACCCTTGACGGTCACGAAGTACCAGGACTTTTTTCGTGATAGTTCCGGCACCTTCCCCCTTTTTGTTACTGGAAACGTACGGTGTTTTTGAATTTGGATCATGCTGATTGTGTGGCTCTTGACGGATAGACACGGGGCTGTGTGTTCCGGGGTTGTTAGTGTTTGCATGCGCATTTGTTTCTGGGAGAGGTTTCGGACCGGGAGTATCTTCGGGGTTCCGGTGCCTCCCTCCCGTTGCCGGGGTTCCTATGTTCCCCCTGCAGTGTGCAGGGTCGTTTACGGACTCCGGGGCTGTTAACCGAGCCTCGTCCGAGTCATTCAGTGTAGGAGATTGGGTGGTACCCAATCGCCCGGCTGTCAGAAATACATTAGCGATCATTTCCTCTAATGATTTAATTTGTTCATCGAGTTCGTCAATGTCCCAGTCCTCCTCCTCCTCTATAACGTTGTCGTCGTCGTTTCCGTGTGCGTCTAATGCCAATTGGGCAGATGGCTGGGCATCGATGCTCAGGATCTGCTCAACTTGCATTGTGTCTGTGAGTTGTTCATGTCGTTCATTAAGATCGGGAGGATTTCTGGACAGGGCGTCTGCGTTCGAGTTGATGATCCCCTTTTTATACACGATTTCGTAATCGTCGTCACTGAGTTTGATTCGCCAACGAGCTAGTCGTGATAATGGGTCTTTCAGATTGTTCAGCCAGATTAGGGGTCTGTGGTCGGTAACGAGGGTAAATTTACGACCGTACAGGTATGGACGAAATTGCTTGACCGCGAACACGATGGCTAACAGTTCTTTTTCTATTGTGGCGTATCTTGTCTCGGCGCCGTTTAACGTTCGCGATGCATAAGACACTGGGAGGTCGCGGCCTATGGGATCCTGACTTAGCACGGCACCTAGAGCGAAATCCGAAGCATCTGTTGTTACAACGAACGGTCTATTGAAATCAGGGTACTGCAGCAGTGGTTCGGAGCAGAGTTTGTCTCTAAGGGTTTCAAAAGCTTGTTGTTGATCGGACTGCCAGTCGAAATTCGTATCTTTCTTCAAGAGAGCTATTAAAGGTTTGGCAATTTTTGCGAAATCGGGGATAAAACGACGGTAATACCCAATTAAACCCAGGAATTGTTTTATGTTACGCTTTTATTTCTCCGCGAGTCTCGTACATTCCCGAACCGATTCCCGTGATGTGATAGACTGCATCGCGATTTATCCACGCTCGATAATTGACCGCGCTTTCTTTAATGAAATTTAAATTAGAACCTGTGTCTACCATCAATGTCACTTCTCCCCGGTGGAACATTACGTCTTGTAAGCGTACTAGGGGAATGTCGGCTCGACCGTTGTTGCGGAGGTGGAGGACGTACCGTTGCTTTGTTGGTGCTGGAACACGTGGACCGCCGTGCACTGCCCTGACGGTCCCGTCGCGGGTTTAAATGACCGATGGGATTGCTACTACGCGGTTTTTTTGCTGATCGTTCCGCGCGTTCCCTTTCGTGTCGTTGTTTGAGATGACAGTCTACCTCCTGATGGTTTTTATAGCTACAATAATTGCAACCATTTTCTCCTACCCTTTTCCCGGTTTTCGCGCCAGTGTGCTGTTTAGGGCAATCGCGACGCATGTGACCGAACTCTTTACAGTTAAAGCATTGCAACGAGCTTAAGGACCTTCCGCGCGACGGTCCGGGGGCTTCGCAATCCGATGTCACGTACACTAATCGTCGCTTCTGAATCGATTTAAAATCGTGAGTGTCCGTGGGTTTAGGAGGGCTCGAGGGGTCTCCATTTGCCTGGCTGTGCGTGCTCGTCCAGCTGCGGGCTTCGATGTCGGCCTTTGACGCGAGGTTTATTGCCGTGTCTAAATCGGTAGGGTGCCTGTTCTCGAGAAATCCGAGCGTGTTCTGGTCAAGACCCCTAATAAAATGTTTTGCTGCCGTTCGTTCCATTCCCGCGGCAATTGATTTTCCGATCGCGCCTGGGTTTTCTCGTTCCAAGCACATACGGATCTCCGATAATAAGGCGTACGTTCGCGATCCATATTTGCCGATACTTTCTCCCGATTTGCGCGTGATTACCGTTATTTGTTGCAATAGTGAACTAGAGTCATTCGTCTGCGTACGACTCTCTATATGATCTAAAAGTGAGTCTAGCGTTAAAAAATCCTTGCCGCTCTCCCATACGTGCCTGCGGGCGTCTTTTACTACCTTTGTGCGGATCAGAAGAATCAGTAATTTCATTTCATGCGGTTCTATTACTGATGCCGCGGCCCTGCACTGTGCAATAAATTGCGAGACCGGTAGATTCTCTCCATCGAACTCCGGGATGATGGAGGCCGCGAGCTTATACCCAGGACTCAGTCCCCTGCTAATAGGAGGTTCGAAGCCTGCCATTGAGCCAGTCATCGACTGATTTCCAATATTATTGATTCTAATATCCGGATGCGACTCGACACTTACACCGCTAATACTCGTGTTGCTCGAAGGGCGATTAATTCCGGAAATCGGAATTAGCGAATTATTTGTCTGGTTTGTTTCGGCAGGTGGTTCTTCTCCTATTTGCGGGGCCGAGCGTCTGGCGCGTCTAACAGTAGCCGTTTGTTTCCCTCGGGGCATTTTCAACAAGTCTACTTGCTAAAAATAATTCTAAGGGATCCGCAATACGCAATAGATTATTTAGTAAAATTACCGCGGATGTTGGAGAGGGAATAGCTTCGTTCTGACCTGTCTTGGACCTCTCGCAACCCTATAATTGTCCTGGCGTTCGCCCTACGCCCACAGGGAAAACCAAGACTCAAAAGCCTGTGGAAGGACAATGTACATTCGCATCTAAATAAATGGTTCAAAAACTTACGGTTTCCTGGCTACTGTCGACGTTTCACTAATAATTAAACACTTAAATATGCCTCCATGCACCACGAAGTCTTTAAAGTTCACTCTTTCGATAATACACAATCCTGGTGCGTCCCTCCGTTGCCGTAAGCCCCAGTGGCCCGGTTGAGTCGTCGTCCCTTCGTTGCCGTAAGCCCCAGTGGCCCGGTTGAGTCGTCGTCCCTTCGTTGCCGTAAGCCCCAGTGGCCCGGTGGAATCCTTGAGGTCGCAAATCGCACGGTTCAGCTGAATTACTCAGTTCACCCAGCTGAGATCCGGCGAAAGAGGAGGCACCGATGGAAATAAATCCAGGAAAATAATTGTGGATTTTCCTTGGGACAATCGTACCAAAAAAACCGAAGAGTTTAGCACAAATTATAAAAATAGTTTTTGTTATAGGGTCCAATTATTATTTTTATTATTTCTGTAGACTTCACTACACTGTTTTAATTTTTTATTTCGGTGAATTGTAAATTTTTTATTTAATTGCACTTGATTTTTCAAAAGTCCTTTATTTATCTCGATTAGTACTAATCACTCCTTTTTTTTTTTCTCCAAAAAAAAAATGTTATTCATCAATTTATTTATTTATTGTCTGAGCGTCCAATATTTTTCACTTTTCCCGGCACCAAAGTACAGCGAATCCCACCGCTGTCACCAAATTTGTTACGTCCCGGAGCAGTTGGTGGATGTAGCTTCTCTCCTATTGGTTATCCACGACCGCTCGCTCGTTGTGGATTCGCTGCTGAATTAACTATGGAAATAGAGCAATGGGACCGGGAACTTTTAAATTATCAACACTGTCTTCGAGTCTACTTTCACTGATTTTATTGTTTATAAAAACGCAATATAAGACGAAACTTAATTATTTTACGAGGCTAACTAGTACACAAACTTATATCTGCTGCTATCACACGAACGTTGGAATTCGGAAAAATGCGCGAACACCAAAAAATAGCAAACCGCGCGTTACTCGAATAAAACGATCTTTATTCGTTGCTGATTGCTCTCGAACTAACTCTCAAAAATCAGCGTGTGCGCTTCCAAAGTCCTTCGTTGCTAAAAGGAGGAAAATAAGAAAAGTGGGAAAGAGGATGGAAAGTTCCGCGGGAAAGTGTCAGCGTAGGACCCAAGTAGGCGAAAGGGTCTGTCTCGGGTCAGCACGTGTGACAAAAAGCAGGCCCGCTCGACGACGTTAACCAGGCTCGCGCGGAGACGCTGTTCAGGCGTGTGCACTCTTGAGTTTTATTGTTAGAAAACCCTGGGAACGAGGTTTCATTTTTGGGTGATTTATGAAGAACGTGCTCAAACATAAATACAATGTTTTACAGGAAACTGTGCGTTAAATTATGTGAGTTGAGGAGAAAGTTGTAGCTGAGGCATGCTGCGTTAATTTAAAAGAGTGATTCGCGCTGCGCGAGTCCTTAATAACAGCGTTCTACTATACCGGGAGACTCCAGGTAATGTAGCTTATGATAAAATCCGATATAGTGATGACGCTCTTGTTACGGGGTAAACCGCAACAATAATAATTTTATTTTAACTGAAGATTTCTTTATTAAATAGATCTTTACAGTTTGAATTTTTAAATGAATAAGACGCTCCCGCTTGTCGAGCGCGAGTTTAAATAGACGATGTATAGCTAGGGGCTAGTAGTGGGGGAACCTTGAGGAGGAACCCGAAAGTAAGGCAGCGCTTTAAATGCTGCCGTGCGGCGAAATACAACTAAATAAAACTAGGGGTTTCTAGAGGAGAAACCCGAAAGTAAAATAACGCTTAAAGTGCTGCCAGACGGTGGCAAACGTCAACTAAATACAATATGTGACGAAGAATCAAGGATGGTAATAGCGATTTAGGATTTAGGTATTACACTCCCCCACCTAGATTCGCCTTGCACCTGGAAGGCGCATTTTTTCACTGGGAGTCATACTCTCATCTGAACGCGAGTTTCGTCTCCGAACTTCAGGCTCATGTCCAGCCCTTGGAATTTCTTCCCTCACATATTGTACAACAGGTTCTCTATTATGAATGGTAGTATGTTGACAAAATAAGTTTATGCAGATCGAGGGTACACATCGAGATAACAGCCTCAATATTCCGCACTTGTACATTATTCCTAGGATTACTACTACTGTACTTATATATCCTAGATATGACACTGATTGTGAAGCGATGTCTGTCCATGTTTTCGTGCGTCGATTTTGTCTCACTTTGTTCAGGGAATTTTCAATGTCATCAAGACTTAAGCTGAGGTCCTTTAATGTCTGAGGATAGATTTCATTTTGAAGAGGTATCATCTCGTTTTTTAATAAATGGAAGTCAGTAATATTAAAAGGAAAATCAATAGACTTGTTGTATGTAAAATCTTGGCGAAGTTCGCTGGAGCGATATAGTTTCATGACGGCTCCATTTGTATGAATAATGCAGTCACTTGTGGAAGTAAGTAGAGTTGGCTCGTATATGTCAAACTGAGAGGACTGTCCGTTACATAGTGTTTGTATTTCAGTAGTTTTACTAGGGATAATTATATATCCTTTTCTGTCAGTAAGTGGTATGTATGTTAGTGTCTTTATAAAGAATGGTGATATGCTACATTGTTTACTAGGATCTTCCTGACCTTTCAAAATAGATGATTCGCAATTCGTAGTTTCCGAAAGTAAATACGTTGGCTGCTCTCGTTTGCATATGTAGTGTGACGATATTTTTTTACATTTGTTTATTTGTTCCCTTTCGATCGGAATATATGTAACAATAGGAGTACTCAATAAAAGATATTCATTTTGTGGTATTATGCCTTGAACGTTACCATTAATTTTGTAAGGTATAGGAATGAGTCTAGTAAGTTTCCAATCTTCTGGTTCTGGAAGAGGGATTCTAATTACATATACCAATCGCATGTTTTGTATTTGTATAGCTATTTCAGAGATATCGATTATGTGTCCGTAATTCGTCAAGATATTGTCAATTGGATAACGGGTGTGATAGGTCTTTTCAAACTCTGCTATGCTGTTTTTCAGGATTGTAGGAGTCAGAAGTTGGGAATGGACTATTCCATGTTTTCCATCGTTTACAGCATCGAGTATCATATTCATGTCAGTGTTCAGTTCGTCCATGATTAGGGTGCAAATAGTCAATTGGTTAGATAGGAAAATATCTTTTGTTTGATTATTTATAGTTTTAATAAGCAGATTATACTTTTCAAGATTTTTTTTACTTTGTTGCGTAAGTGCAGCGATTGCATGGCTCTCAGAATTTAAGAAAGTTTTGATGATCTTTGTTTGATTGGAGATGCTGTTTGCTAACATTTTATTATCTTCGTGTTGTTTATCTAATTCTTTGTTGATGTAGTCCATGTCGCTTTGATCTAAAGTTCCAAAAAGTGCTTTGGATACACTTCCAATCGCGTTGATAAGCCCTCTTTTTATACGAGACGTAGTTTCACATAATACGCTTCCGACGATGTTCCGTAAGGTGTCGAGTCGACGTAGTCGTCCCTCAAGGACCTTCATTTCAATTTCCTCGATACAATGATTACAGGTGATAACTGTGTCGGTGAATATTTCATTGAGTTTAACATATCGTTCGTGAAGCCGACTCATGTCGATTCCTACGACAAGCTTCCATTCTTCGTGGTAGATTTGTGCTGTTCCAATGTTTTCTGAGTAGATCGTTGTCCCCTTCAGTGAACTGGTTGTTAATTCAGTAGTAACGGATGTAGTGAGAGCGAGGAAGATTAATATCCGTAACGTCCTCATCCTGTAACGACGAGATGGCGTTTAAAGTACGGTTTTAGTCGATTAACGTGTACGTTTACTTCTTTGTCTTTAGTTAATATTTTATAATTATTGTTTGATAGTTCTGATGTTACTTCAAAGGGTCCATTCCATTCGGGAGAGAGCTTGTTTTGTTTATGGTCATTATGGACCATAACCATGTCACCCGGTTGGAAGACCGGCATAACTTTGGCAATCTTAGAATCGTGTAATTCTTTATGTTTAACTTTTGCTTGTAGCAGTCGATTTCTTGCTCGTTCCAAATAGTGGTTGTGTCGTTTCTTCCAAGCGTTAACGAGTTCGTGGTGCGTGAGGAGAGTAGTTGTGCCCAAGATAGAAGGTAGATTGGCTTGTCGTCCAAAGGTGAGCTCGAACGGCGTCTGATCGAGACTTTCATGTTTTGACGTATTATAGGCCAATGTTATAAATTTCAGATTTTCATCCCAATCAGTAGCGTTCTTGTCCATCGTTGTTTTGATGAGATCTTTTACTACTGCATGTGCTCTTTCAAGGGATCCGTTTCCTTCTGGGTGGAATGCTGTTGTTTTTACGTGATTTATTTGAAATAGATTTTCAAAGTCTTGCATAAGGTTTGATATGAAATTCGCACCTTGGTCAGTAAGAATACTTTTCGGTGAGCCGAATATGTAAATAAAGTGATCGAATAATTGCTCGATGATAGTTTCGCTGTCTGTTCTGGGCAGAGGTAGTAGCGCTAGATATTTTGTTAGAGTGTCCTGGATACTCAAGATGTACTTGTTACCTTTGCTGGAGAGTGGTAGTGGACCAAAAATATCCATAGCTATCTTGTCATTCGGTTCCAGCGCCGTGTCAGGGATAACTGCTTCTGAGCGTGGGCGTATACGCGTGAGCTTCTGCCGTTGGCAAATATCACAACTTTTAATAAATTGTATTATATCTTCCTCAATCCCTTTCCACTGTGCGATCTTCTTAATCCTGTCGAGTGTTTTATTTTCACCAAAGTGTTGGCTAGCTGGGGAACCATGTGCTTCTTTAATTATTTGGCTCTTTTCTTCTGCTGTCAATTCGGTTTTGTCTGTGTCACAAATCATTAATTTGTAGTCCGGTGTTACTTCTCGTGATATGTAATCACAGATTTGTCGTAACCGTAATTTCTCGGTCTTTGTGAACTGCGGGTCGCAGAAGTGAAAACGAATTATCGTAATTTTCTGAGAAATAGTATTCATCGCGAGATTAGTTAAAATTCTTAACCATTGTTGTTCATCGTAGTCCGGTAGTAGACTTTCGTTGTTCATTAGTCTCTCTGGTGTTTTAATTATTTTTTTCCAAAGTTTTCCAACAGCATTCGGCTTGACTATATACTTAGCAGGTGATTGATTATTGGAAATCCATTGCATGTAATGTCCAATTAGAGCGGTGGATTGATCTTTCTCCGGTTCCTCTGTGTCGGTTGAAAAAACTCGAGATAGGGCGTCTGCAGCCTGATTTTCAGAGCCTTTTTTATATTCGATTTTGTAGTCGTATTCTTCTAACCGTAGTCTCCATCGCAGTAATCGCGACGATTGATCTTTTACATTGACGAGCCATTGCAGAGCCTTGTGGTCCGTCTGAATTGTAATTTTCCGTCCTAATAAATATTGTCGAAGTCTTTTACATGCCCAAACCACTGCGAGTAATTCTTTTTCGGACGTATTGTAATTAATCTCGGGCTTATTAAGTGTTCTGGATATGTAACAACACGGGTGTCCGTCTTGCGAGAGCACAGCGCCGAGACCCACATTCGATGCGTCAGTAGTGAGCGTGAATTCTTTTTTGTAGTCTGGGTATCTCAGTACTGGTGCTGAACACAGCATTTCTTTCAAAGTGTCGAAGGATTTTTGACAATTTAAAGTCCAGTCAAAAATTCGATCTTTTTTTGTTAGATCAGTGAGGGGTTTTGCGATTGTCGAGAAATTTTTCATAAATTTTCGATAGTATCCGGCGAGACCCAAGAACGATTTTACTTCGGTTGGTGTTGATGGAACTTTAAAGTTTTTTACAGCATCCAGTTTGCTTGTGTTTGGTTTTACCCCTTCATCGGTGATTACATGACCGAGGTATTCGAGTTCGGGTTTGAGAAACTCACATTTGTCTGGCTGGAGTTTTAATCCGGTTTCTTTGAGTCGTTCGAATAATATTACTAAATTTTCGTTGTGTTCCTGCAGTGATGATCCGAAGACGATTATATCGTCGAGATAAACGAAGCATATTTTTCCCAACAGGCCTCTGAGGGCGGTGTCCATCATTCGTTGGAAGGTAGCTGGTGCATTTTTTAATCCAAAAGGCATTCGCTCGTACTCAAAGTGTCCTTCTGGCGTGGAAAATGCTGTGTATTTTTTTGACGATTCTTCCATCGGAATTTGGTGAAATCCAGAGCTCAGATCTAACGCTGAAAAGAACTTAGCGTTTCCTAAGTGGTCCAAGATATCATCGATCACGGGTAAAGGGTAAGCGTCGTGATCTGTTTTTTCGTTTAATTTTCGAAAATCGACAACAATTCTCCATTTCTTTTTTCCAGACGCGTCATCTTTCTTTGGTACTACCCATATTGGAGAATTATATGGTGACTTGGAGTACTTGATCACTCGTTTGTTAAGCATCTCTGTAATTTGACGTGAAATTTCGGCTTTATGGCATTCTGGTGGTCGGTAGGAGATGTTGTTTATAATTTTATTATCAGTCACAATCAGTTCGTGGTGTGCAAGACTCGTGCACGGGAGAGGGTCTCCTTCGAACGTGAAGATTTCATGGTACGCGTGAATAATTTTTGAGATTGCTTCTCGATGTTCGCGTTCCATATGCTCCAATCTTGTGTGTTCTCTCAGGAGTTGTAATCGTTTATTCAGCTCGATAGATGTGATCGTGAATATTTTTTCCTGCGGTAAAGAAATACGTGTTCCTTGCACTGGACCTATGGTTATTTTTATCGGATTATTCTTCTCGTTGTGGATCGGAATTTTTATTTCTCCTTCTCGTACATGGTAGACAGCATCAGGTATTCCTTGAACATTTTCAATGAAAATGTCTCCCGATTGTTGCGCTACAGGTACCGAAATTCTAGCAACACTATTAGCTGGTACATAAATTTCATTTGTTTGAAGAGGGTATTTTTTTTCCTCGAGTTGCAATGCGTTTTTGGTCAGTGCATAATCGTCATACGCATGAAAAAATGGTAGACCTATCAATCCATCTTCGGGCATTGGGAAGTTGTCTGGAACTATGTGGAATGAGTGTCGCTTTCCTTGAAAGTACAGATTTGTCATTTCCTCGGTCTCGTGCTTATCTCTTCCCATGGTGAAAGATCCTGATTCCTTTCGTATTCGATGTTCTGAAGAGATTAGTCCTTTTTTTATCAAATTAATCGAAGATCCACTGTCTGTTAATAATCTTCCTTTTCTACTTGTTCCCCACAATCGGATTGATACTGATTGCAATCTTCCGGACACGGTTGATATTCTGTTTCTTCTTGGTCGATCGGTTGATTTTCCTCCTGTAAGCTGGAATTTTCTTCGTTCAGGTCGGTGGTTGTCATTCGCACCTGGTTGTTCTGTGGTGGTCTTTTGTAGTTGTTGCCTTGACGAAAATTTTGATTTTGCTTGTTTTTTGCGAAACAATTCTCTTCTGAATGGCCATTTCGTTTACAACTATTGCAAAATAATTTCATTCGATCAGCTAAGGGCATGGAATGATTAATTGTGCGTGGAGCAGAAGTAGCGATGTTGGTGGTCAGGCTACGCCCTTGCGGTCGGTGCTGGTCTGTGCGTTGCGCAGCGCGCCCTTTGCTCTGCTTCTCCCTGGTCCAGCACTCAGCCTCTAGTGCTTCTTGATAGGCAGCGTTGACATCGCTTGGTCGTTGCGTGCGTACTTGTGAACCGAGTTCGTCACGTAAATTCATGACGTATCTTTTTGTCGCTGACTTTTCCTCGATTTGCATTGCAATTGCACGGTGTCGCGAATTTGTTTGTTCGCTTTGAATTGCATATTTTAGTTCGTTAAGCTGTTGGCGAAAGCGCAGCGTATAGTTTTGTACTGTCTCGTTCGGTTGTTGACGGATGCTGTCGAGTCGTGAACGAGAAGTCTCGACAGAAGTCGTTACTGCTACATTCGTATTTAAAGCGTCAAAAAGTTCTTCATAGGACCGTATACGAATATATCTTATAGCTCGTTTGGCGTTGTCTTGAATTTTTTCGGCCAGTACGAAGTCGAGTAATAATTCGGGTTGAGAACAGCGATCCTGCGCTCGCTTCACGCTACGAATAAAATCTTTCGTTCCCACGTCGTCTTTTCCTCGAAGTACTTCGATGGTGCGTATGAGTTCCGTCGCTTGGAACTTGAGATTGTTTACTCTAGCTGGGTGTTGAATGTCTAGCCCTTGTCCCGTCTCTACGGTGTTTAGATTTTCGTTAAGAGGGTGCTCCGATTCCAAGGAGTCAGCGGTACTTGAACGCGAGCGTGGTCGCAAGTCGCTTACGCGCTGAGTTCTTGAGATAACAGCTTGAGCTGCTTGAGATGCACGTGAAATTTCTGGGTGGGCTTCGTTCTCGCTTTCTTCTTCATCCTCGGTGGCGAGAACTTTTAAATGTTTAGCGAGTGTTTTAATATCTTGTAAGCGTTTCCGATTTTCTTCATTTGCGACTTCGAGACGTTTTTCAGTTATTGTCATTTTTTCTGATATTTGTTGATATCTCTCTTCGACAAGAGATTGTTGGGCTTTGATACTGCTTAAATCCGACAGTATTTTCTCTAGAGTGGAATTTTCCACGACGATGGAATGATTACTAGGAGACGCTGCTCTTGATTTCGGCATTTTACAAAAGGTATTAAAGGAATTCTGTATAACGTCAGTAACGTCTTGGTCAGTATTATCGTCGCTTTCGTCCGTAGAAAAATGTCGTTTACACGTTCTATACTGGTTGAATGCCAGTTTATCGCTGATTTAAAAATTATTTCGTGTACTTATACTATCGTACGGGTGTAACGGGTGTGGAAACGCGACGCGGTTGACCGTAGGAATTATTATGATGGACCGTGGTTGGTGATAGCCTTGCCTCCGGTCTTTATTTGGTTTAGCTCTGTTATTGAAAGGTAAGTTGCTACAAACTTGCCCAATAATTCAGAGTTTCGTTTCGATTTTAATTAACGGAGGATATGGATTCGCGGATCCAGTCCTACGGGTCGAATTCTTACGTGATAAAATGATGCGTCGAAGCCGGGCGATGTCCTGGCGTACCGTGGTACTGCGGAGTCGTCTCGGGGCTGCTGGGCTGCTGCAGATGATAGTGGTCCGTAGACGTGATGTCAGCGTTGCAAGCTCTGCTTGGTGACGTCTTCTTCTTTATTTAGGTTTTTAAATTATTATTTATCCTTTCGTAATAACGGTTACTAAATTCACCGTATAGGATTTAATAATTATTTAATTAATGGTCGTTGCCGTGTGATAACTGGAGTCCGTGGAGTTCCTTGGTTCGTCACAAAGATAGTATTCTTTTGATCGTAATCGTTGAATAACTATCCTGGCAAGATCGCCAAAATCTGTTACGGGGTAAACCGCAACAATAATAATTTTATTTTAACTGAAGATTTCTTTATTAAATAGATCTTTACAGTTTGAATTTTTAAATGAATAAGACGCTCCCGCTTGTCGAGCGCGAGTTTAAATAGACGATGTATAGCTAGGGGCTAGTAGTGGGGGAACCTTGAGGAGGAACCCGAAAGTAAGGCAGCGCTTTAAATGCTGCCGTGCGGCGAAATACAACTAAATAAAACTAGGGGTTTCTAGAGGAGAAACCCGAAAGTAAAATAACGCTTAAAGTGCTGCCAGACGGTGGCAAACGTCAACTAAATACAATATGTGACGAAGAATCAAGGATGGTAATAGCGATTTAGGATTTAGGTATTACACTCTATACCTCAGCTCATCACACTCGCGTAACGGCAAGCGCCACTGGACTCGCGATTTGGACAAATCTAGGGCATATCGGGACCTACGATATCGGCTGCGAGGGAGACGCACGAGCGTCACGCTACAGTTCGGTTCCTTCTTTCGATTTGTGTATCTATCCCAAAAATGATGATACCAATAAAACAACGATTAGAGCAGTGAGTAAATTGTCATGTTACGTCGATCCAATGACGTTTCCTCTCTTCTTTCCTTCTGGCGATTTCGGGTGGCATCCCGAAATGCGGCAGACTACCAATAACGCCAAACGTCTATCGATATTGCAGTTTTATTCTTATCGCTTAGCCTATAGGCCTCTAGAAGATTTTAATCCCATCTTAAAAGGCGGGCGATTGACACAACAATACATTATTCATGCGTATATAATGGTTGAAAGCACACGTTTAGACTTTTTCCGAAGGAATCAAAAACAACTACGAATTGAGTGTTATCAGGGAATCGTAGATCACGTGAAGAAAAGTACTTTGAATAATTCAAAAACGTTCCAGTCGACAGAAAGATTAGGAAATATTTTTATTCTACCGTCATCTTTTATTGGGAGCCCTTGGCACATGCATCAAAATTACCAAGATGGGATGGCGATAATTAGAGCTAAAGGCAAACCCGATTATTTTATAACCGTCACGTGCAATCCAAATTGGTCTGAATTGAAACGTGTGTTAAGAAATTTTCCTGCAGGTACAACAGTAAACGATATTCCGACGATTGTCTGTCGGCTTTTTTACATTAAAATTAGATCTATTTTAAACGAAATTTTGAGTGGCACAGTATTTGGTCAAGTGTTGGCGTACGTTTATACAATCGAATTCCAGAAACGTGGATTGCCACACATGCATTTGTTGTTAACGGTACAACCTGAGTTCAAGATAAAAACGCCAGAAGATGTAGATAACTATATTAGAGCTGAAATTCCAAAAAAAAGTGAAGATCATCGGTTGCGATATTTGGTAATCAAGCATATGTTATATGGCCCACATAAAATCACAAGCCCCTGTGTGAAAGCCGGTAATATTGATGTTGAGTGCGTCAAAAAATTTCCTAAACCGTTTTGAGAAACAACTATTCTTAATAAAAACGGATATCCAATTTACAAAAGAATTGATAATCAAGAAGAAAATAGTACTTTGCGATACAAGTGCGGTAAAGCGGCCTTCTCATAAATTCCGCTGCACCGCACGAGTATCGCATACTATTTTATGTAACGAATGTATGGAATGGGGGAGGGGGAGGGGGGGTTCGGGTGGCGCAGCCCCCCGAGATAAAACGACACAATTTTTTTAAAGCACATAACACGAAAATACGGAGGTTATACTTTCACTCCGTCGTTGGGCGTCGTTCGTGATGAACTGGTATATTCACGCCAGCCGCGACGCGAGTTCACCCAAGTCGCGTAAAAATTTACTTGTGTGCGCCTGCGCACAGTATTTTCGATACGGTTTCGAGTATTTACGATACGGTTTTAGTATTTACGATACGGCTTATTGAAAAGCGCCACTTTATGTTAGGGCCGGCAGCCACATAAAGTAGCACTTTTCATACATGAGTTATATAAAATATATTACAATGCAAAGGTCGATGGTCATTTGAAATTGGTTAATAATCAATGGGTTGTACCGTACAACACACATCTGCTCAAAAGATACAGTTGCCATATCAACGTTGAAAGTTGTCACTCCGTAATGGCTATTAAATATATCAATAAATATATGCACAAAGGACATGATAGAGCTTTGATAGAAATGAAAACGAGCGGAGATAAGACTGAAATTCATGATGAAATTTCCACATTTCTGGACTCCCGTTACGCTGGTCCAATGGAAGCGGCATGGAGATTACAAGAACTGCCACTCTCAGGTCGATCTCATGCTGTTATTCGTTTAGCGGTTCATGAAGAACATCAACAAAATGTTACGTTTATCGAAGGCCAAGAAGGAGATGTGATAGAAGATGTGAGGAAAAGTAAAACGACTTTAACAGCGTGGTTTGATTTAAATCAAAAAGATATACGCGCTCATAACATATTGTATCGTAATATTCCACTTTATTATTCATTCGATGCTAGGAAAAAAGAATGGATTAGGAGACAACGGTATTCTCAGACAATCGGCCGAGTTTGTACCGTAAGCCCAATAGATGTTGAACGTTTCCACTTAAAACTGATATTAAATCGCGTAACTGGAATAACATATTGGAATCACCTAAAAACGTTTGAAAATATACAATATAAAACATTCCGGGAAACAGCCCTAGCAATGGGGTTAGTTGATACCGACGAAGAAATTTTTAAATTATTCGAAGAAGCATCCAGTATTAGGATGCCAAAGCAATTGCGCCAATTTTTTGCATTGTTTTTAATCGGCGATTCCACTCCCAATGGTTTACAATTATGGGAAAAGTTTAAATATCACCTCTGTGAAGGTTACAGTGACAATAATGAATACAGAGCCTTAAAAGAGATTGATCAAATATTGCATTCGGAAAATTTCTCATGCGAGCATTTCAATTTACCTCTTCTTGACATAGATGTGATGTTTATTGAAGATGACCATGAAATAGAAATGGAACGATTAAATTATAACAAGATAGGCGAGGAAATGAAACGAAAATTGAACTCTGATCAATTAACCATTTTTGAAACGATAATGAATGCTTTAATATCTGCTGAGAATAAATATTACTTCGTGGATGGGCCTGGAGGTACTGGGAAAACTTTTTTATATAAAGCGATAATCAACACACTTTTAGGCCAGAATAAGAATGTTTTATCTGTTGCGTGGACAGGAATAGCCTCAATTTTATTACCGAAGGGCAGTACATCGCATCGAGCTTTCAAGCTTCCATTATATTTTGACGAGCAATATAAAACGTGTTTTATTAAAGAAAAAGAAGATCGACGAAGATTAATGAATGCAGACGTTATCATATGGGATGAGGCATCTATGATTCCTAAAAAAGCTTTAGAAATGGTAGATGAAAGCTTCAAAGACATATGTCGATCTGAAAAACCGTTTGGAGGTAAAATCGTTATATTGGGTGGCGATTTACGACAAATACTACCTGTTTTAAAGTTTGGGAATAGAACTGCAATTATCGAACAAACTATAAAGTATTCATATTTATGGACTCTATTCAAAACATTGAATTTAAAGAAAAATATGCGAACTTCACACGTAACGCATTCTGAGTGGTTACTTTCAGTGGGTGACGGGTCCATCGAACGAGTACTTATTCCAGATAATTGGCGATCTGAGGATGTATGCAAGGATATTTATGGAACGGTTATTGATTCGAACGAAGATTTATCAAATAAAGCCGTTTTAGCGTGTCATAACGATGACGTTAATAGGTTGAACGAAAAAATATTAAACAAAATAGATAGCGTCGGTCACGCCTATTATAGTATTGATACTGCGACACATAAGGGCGTAGACCAGACAGATCAGGACGTTCAGTTACAATACCCTATAGAATATCACAATTCAATTACATTACCCAGTTTTCCAAATTATAAATAAAAATTAAAAATTGGCGGGGTCGGAATGTTATTAAGAAATTTAAGTATTAATAACGGTTTATGCAACGGTACTAGATTAAAAATTACCAAATTATTCCAAAGTAATATAGAAGCCGAGATAATAACAGGAGAACACAGAAAAAATATAGTTTATATTCCAAGAATTAAATTACAAACCAGTGAAGCTGAAAAATTCCCTTTTATTTTGCATCGACGACAATTTCCAATAGCATTATCCTTTGCAATGACTATTAGGATTATTCATCCATAAACCGTTATTTAGCCATGGGCAACTCTATGTAGCCCTGTCGCGATGTACATCGCCAAATGGTCTTAAAATACAAAATAATCTTAACGACTCGAACGAAATTGAAAATATTGTATGGAAAGAAATATTTCAGTAACTATCTTATCCTCATTGTAATTAAGGACTCCTCATTTGGGCTCACTTCGCACACCAATGTTAACCATTATTGTTCCTTTTGTTTTGGGTCTCCTTCTTTTCCCTTCCACCGAGGGATCTATTTCAAGAAGAATGACGTGAATGCGTTTATCTACGACGTCACAAAAAAGAATCACGCGTTTCCTACAACATACGGCCGCAACTGAACCATCCCTTATACTCAACACTTTGTGACGATTTCGCATTTGAACATCGCGAGAGTTTGGCATCATTTCGTAGTTTTGGAGCAATGTCGCGCGGTATTTAGGTAACAGAACGTAAAGACGTAATAGAATCAACCCTAATATAAATATTGACCTTTAATGTCACAGGTCGAGAAAGCATGGTGCAGTGGGTAGTTTTGGAACAATTAACGTTCCGGAACTTTAAAATTCACAATAGAGAAATTATTAGATTTCATCGCAATCGCAACAAAATCGACAAGATATCAGAAAATTCGCGAAGCATTAATAAAATCATAATTCGTCGCCAGTTCACGATCTTTTCATTTAAAATGGGGGGTTGGCGCGCGAAGCGCGCAGGGGGGCGTAGCCCCCCTAATATATATATATATATATATATGTGGCGCGGTAGTTTTGGGGACCGTTCCTCTTATGCCACGGCAGTTTCAGGGACATTTGGTAGTTTTGGGGCTGTCCTCATAATATTTTATATAGAAGGACAGTTTCAGGGACTGTCCCTGTATATACCAACATATAAATGATATATCCAAAAAATTTATATTTGCTTGTTCCATATATATAGGTATATTTGGGGACATTATACAAAATTTTGTAAAGGCATATACAGGGACAGTCCTTGTATATGCCAGTGTATAAATAAATTATCAAATTTGTATATTTTGCTGTATACTATCGATATACAGGCATATACAGGGACAGGCCTTGTATATGCCAGTATACAAATAAATTATCAAGATTGTATATTTCGGTATATACTATCGATATACTGGCAGATACAGAGACAGTCCCCGTATATGACGAGACATAAAAATAATTTACGAATTTATGTTTTTTATCGATAAAATAAAAGTCGGGAAACAAAGGACAATATGGAATGGGAAAAAAATACAATCATAAGGTAAAACAAAAGACGTTCGGAAGGAAAAACAAAGGACGATTTTATTATAAATGGAGAGATACTTATGGATATAGGCGTACAGGGCATTGCATGAGAAGTCCCCCCATGCATGGTTTTACCTATATATATAGGCCTATAGGGCATTCTATGTCAAGTCCTTCCCTATGTATGCTCTACGTGGCCCAAATTTTTCTAAGTCTCTCAAGGGCCCCCGAAGCCCGGATTTTTCGAAGTCCGAGGGATAGAGGAATTTCCGACGAGTAGTACCGTGTTGGTGATGGAATTGTAAAAAATAGATTCGAAATATTTAATCGAGGTTTTGCGGTTTGCAAAGGAACCGAGTTTTCTTTGTAATGGTATCGTAAAGTAAAGCTAAGATTAAAAATCTTCGGATATTGAATCGGGTATTAAAAATAAATGCATCATATTATCTACTTCACAGTGGTGTAGAAACGATAATATTTTGCAGTATGTATTTGAAGATTCTGAGTTTGGAAGGGGGCGGGGGGTTGGCGCGCGAAGCGCGCAGGGGGGCGCAGCCCCCCTAGTAATATATATATATATATATATATATATATATATATATATAATATTTGGTCCCGTGATTTACAAATTTCAAGGTTTAAATTACCGTATAATTGACCTTTTATTATTTCGTTAAGAATGTAATTTTGTCAAATTGTATTTAGCTTAGTTTTCGTGTTTTTAATCCTTATTCATCGTTGAAATGTTTAGCTCTGTCTCTCTCTCTCTCCTTCTCTCTAGCGTTCCGTCGGTTTATCTTCCCTTTTGAATCGCGAGCTGTAGCAGCTTTGACGGAGAGAACTAAATCCGTGACC